>BQNB010094777.1:0-26036 GCA_026074375.1 Tanacetum coccineum
AGTAGAGATAAGTTCCTCTACATACCATCCACCACTATATTCTCCTTGACAAACACTTCATGGATAACCTCAACATTTCTCTTCCTCTTCTTTGAAGCTGTAGGAAGTTCAAATGCTATTAGTGCTTGTTGGAGGATGATGTATCGTTGTGTGGTGTTTGTTCATGATAGTTCAAGTTTTAAATTTATATTTTGCCGACTTAATCAAAAACAACACTTTAACGGGTAGTGTACCCGGTCAGTGGTAGATTCGTGGTAAGTGGGGGTGTCGAACACTTGAGGCGAGGTTAAATCTATCAATTTATTTATATTATGGTTTATCTAATTTAAGTTAATTCTAATCTAAGTCAAACCTATGCTAATCCTATGTTAGTTCTAATCGTAATTTTAACAGGTAAAAGGGGGTTTCAGCCTGAGAGACTAGCACGGGTTTGTTTGGTAACTACAATCAATTCAAGGCACTTTAACCCCCGTAAGCAAATTAACAGAAGATAAAAGAGCAGTCGAGCCTTATGATAGAAAACTGTATTAGCCATCATTAATCCGATTAGAAGTTGGTTTGTTTATTCAATGCAATGATTACTTATCTCAAAGAGGCATATCATTCTTAGACTTAGGTGGGACTTCATCCTAAGACCTAGACACATTAATTCTGTCACAATTAAAGCATTCGCATAAAGTATCCTTATTACCTGATTATAATCTATCTTAGGGATTAAAGCAATGATGATCTTGTTAAACCCTAGCTCATAGAGACTTTACCCATTTACTATTTAAAGGCAATTATACACTAGTAGTCCACTTGTCCAACTATCCAATGGAATCAGAACATTATTTGTTGGATTATCTAGATTCACATACTAGTCAACATGTTCAATAAACCAAAGGCAATTTTCGTTAACTAGTTAAGCCATAAGCGTATCCTTAGCACGATTTTAGAAGGACAATATTTGTGATCCTATGATTCTAGATGTATAAACTACTATATAGAGAGCTATCCCGACATCTAGATTACTTGGTCCATATCACTAGATCTAGTTAAATGACAGGTCGTATGCAAAAGCACGTAAACAAGTATGAATTGATAAACATAAACAAGCATACAATGATAAATTAAGCAATCGATATATAAACAAAACCAAACATTCAGATCTTCATAATAATGGCTAATAACCAAAGGTATTAGCCTTCAAACATCATACTTAATACAAGAGTAATTGTTTTAGCCAAGGTAAACTAACTGAGTTAACGAATGATACCAAAAACTGAACGATTACAAAAGTATAAGAAATTACACGTTGTCTTCTATGGATTGGAATGCGTTGCAAGACCTCTTTTGCTCTTTTTCTCTTTTGAAAATCGACTTTTGTGGTTTAGGTATCGAGAATATGATTTAGCACACTTAAAACTCGTTTTTGAGTTTTGTATTTATAGAGTCTGGAAGTCGGTTTGATAGGGCGTTTCCAGGGATTGGATACGGCGTATTAGAGTTTCTTAGAGTATGGAACACGTTTGATATCTTCTAGAATATTCGCATACTATATTTCCAATACAGCGTATTGGTCTTCTGGATATGGCGTATTGATCTTCTTTCCTTTGTGGTCTTTGGTGAGTGCAGGCACGGATACGCCATATCTTCCTTGATGGATACAACGTATTGGTTGTCAGAATCATTAATCTTTAAAATATCTTCATTTAAGCTCCAGAATGCCCGCCTTTTGCTAATATTCACCAAGTACTCCGTAATTACTGCAATTCTAAAATATAAACGATTTAGTAACAATTCTTTGCAATAATTTTATAAAATTGGTTAAATACATGGGATAAATTATGCTATAAAATAGACGTTATTTGATGTCATCAAATATCCTCCCACTTGAATCCTACTTGTCCTTAAGTAGCCTTTAGAAGTCTATAAAAATGTATCCCTAAGGATATTTTCCGCTAAAACATTTATTTGATCTATTACAAGTACACAACCAAACACCTCACGAAATAGGAAGATAAAAACACTCAAATCACTCAACTAATCTATGTGGTAACATGTAACTAATTTACTCAATTGCTCGGTCGTAACGAGTATTCTATCATAAGCTTGGCAAGGATACACATCTCCACCACTAAAGCTAAAGAGTAACAAGTTTATAAAGGTAAATATGGGTTTGTATGAGAAGGCTTATGGTTGATTACTCTAACTAATCTTTATCGATACCAATATTCCAGAAGGGTGACAAAGACCACACATACACACCCGTAACGACGGGATAGACACATGTGACTACACACTCCCACCTCGAATAAGCTAAAGAGTAGGAATAGTACAGTAATATAGGGTATAGATCTTCTAACTTTCACCAATAGTAATAAACCAACAAGGTAGCTGAGACATGCATACATGGCCGTAACGACAGAATAGACATGCACTCTTGATCACATCCTCATTCGCGTAAAACCCATGGTCAATGATTAGGAAAGGGAATTAAATTGTTGTTAAATAAAAATTACGAAACAAATAGATTAAGTCTAAAATACAAGTTGCTAGACACTTTTTTCCGACTGTTACCATGATAAAGACATAACTATTTACAATGTATTAATCATAGATAAAAAACAACAACCTAAGTTGGCGTTCCCGTAACGGTCAACTTCCCAATCATCCCATACTTTACATACTTTACAAGGCAAGTGGCGATATCTTCCACTTTATACAATACTCTACATCGTCGATTTGTATCAACGGATAATCGATCCTTCGTGTAATTCCTTCGGTAGTTGCGAAATGATTATCTTCAAACTTTCCTTCTCTTTTTCGTTGCGATTTTTCTAATTTTTTTGATTTTTTTAACACTATACTACGAAACTCGGTGTAGTTTCACCATCTTCACGACCATAATAATTCCGGATAATTCCTTCGATAATTCTTCATTCTTTGGACGTACCAATAATTATGATGGTAGTTTATACATCCTTTGTAATGTGCAAATTTCTTCCAACCGTACCAAGATCGAAAATAGACACAAGAACCAGTAAATACAAACTTTAAACTTTTAAAGCCCAACTAGCAACTGATAAATATACATAATCTAACAGGGTAGGTTAAGATGTAAAGGTGTAACGAAACAGATAGTTGGTGTAATTCCTAAAGGATTGGCTATATGGGTTGTTCTAGGGGTATCTTACTCTTAAGATGAGAGTAAATAAATGGTTTAATGGGGATTTAACTAACCATTGTAGTATAGTTAAAAAAATAACCATGTATAGTCTTTTTGGGTGTAATCCTAAAAAAATTTACCAAATTAAACAATTACTCCATCAAATCTATAGTTAGCCATATATTGTTTTCTCAAATTGATATACCAAGCCAAGTTCTAAAGTCTACTACATCACCGGCACACTCATATTTTGTGGAATTTGGGTAAACATTTGGAAACTGATAGGTTAAATCCTCACAATATCTAACAAGGGTTATTGTGTGCGGGTTATGTAACATGTAATTTCACAAAAGTATGCTTGAATTTTTTTTAAATTTAAACATAATTTAAGCATTTTAGTGTGAAAATTAGGACAAGTAAACATTCTAATTCTATCCCCCTACTTGAATTATACAACGTCCTTATTGTATAAATAAAACATTAAATACGAGAATTGAAAAGAATTAGAATGAGAAACTCCCCTGATATTTGCTCGGTAGATTCTCCATGTTGAGTTTATTAGCAATATTGTATTGAACAGTCGCCTTGAAGTTTCAAGACTTCAACACTTCAAGATCTCCAGATTTGTGAATTCTCCACCAATATTCATCGATATTTCTTTGCTTCCAAGGTCTTGTATAAAACATAAAAAAACATGTGCATTCCTATCTTGGTACCTACGGTTAATTTAAACTAAACTAAACAAAACTCTACAGGAGATCGATATGCCGTATCCATAAACTGGAATACGCCGTATTGAGAAACCTGTAAAAAGTATCTAAATACGGGCCAGTCTGTTGAATACGTCATATCATGTGCATGAATACACCGTATTGACAGAACTGACAATAATGTTTTTAAAGTGCATAAAAAATTAAGACTGATAACGTCCAGACAATCAATACGCTGTATGGTATGAAGCGGATACGCCATATTGATTTCTGAGAAGACAGACTTGATAAAATTAAATAACATTCTGGGTTGTCTCCCGGGAAGCACTTTTGTTTATAGCGAAATCTTTAAGTTAGACTTTTCTTCAGCTTCTCCTTATCATTCCATCTCATGCACGCTAATGTGCCTGCGTGTGAGCCATTCATCCGTCTTCGCATCTCGAATGTAATCGGGTCCTAAGTTCAATACTCCTTTGTAGAACCTCTTTAACTTTTGGTATGCATGCGAGATTCCATTCATCTCATCTTTCTCACTTACCTTCAGTAATGGTGGGATTTTGTTGCATTGCTCATTAGTGTGGTGTTTAAACCTCGGATGTGATCGCACCATTTGGTAAGTTACTTCATCATCACCATTGTAAATGGTAATTATCCCTTCGAACCGTTTTGTTTTAATTCCAACTTCTCTTAAAAATGGTTCGCCAAAAATAACATCGCCCATTCCTTCATCACGATAATCATCCATATTTTCTAAAACTGCAAAATCCGTCACAACAGAAAAGGTTCCAACAAAAATAGGCACATTCATTAAAGCTCCTATAACATTATTCCCTTTGTACACCATCTTATCTTTCATTATAGAATTATGAAACTTTTTGGACATCACATTGACATACAATAATGGGAAAAAGTTAGCGTGCATAAATTCAAATCCTATCATGCATGAAAACTTTAAGTTGTGAGCACAATCTATCTTATCATAGTCACAATAACTAGGGTAATCATCAATTTCAGTATTAAGTTCATCATCCCTAGTTCTAAATTCCTCAATTACCTCACCTTCCTCAATGGTGGGCATCAAATCATCACCTTGATTTCTCCTAAGCTCAAATGGTTCATTTAGATCATTTAATTCAATGTAATCTTCCAAGAAAGGGTCTAATGATCTATTTAACACCAAAGTCTCTCCCATTAGCCTAGCTTCTAAATCAAGTTCCATTCTTTCTCTCAAACTTAGCATGTAGACCCTCTTAATTAAACTACTAGCAGGTTTAACACTTATGAAAATAATCCTTTCTTCCCCGACCCTTAAAGTAATCTTTCTTTTGTAAACATCAATCTTAGCACGGGCGATATCAAGGGCACTTTCTTCCCCGACCCTTAAAATAATCCTTTCTTTCGAGGATCAAGGGCACTTTGATATCCTCGTGCATATCTAAAATTATAAAGTCTACGGGGAAAGTAAATTTACCAATACCTACTAGTACGTTTTCAGCTATTCCTTTTGGATATTTCACAGTCCTATCTTCTAATTCAACTGTTAACTTAGTGTGAGCTAATTCGCCTAATCCTAAGTTAAGGTAGGTCGAAAGAGGCATAACATTAACGCTAGCTCCTAAGTCAACAAGAGCATTATCAAAGCAAACATTATTAATAAAGCAAAGTAAAGTGAAACTCCCCGGGTCTTTCTCCTTTTGGGGTATGGATTGTGAAGCTTTAGAGTAGGCTTCTGAGAATTGTGGTCCATATGATCCCTTCTTTTCTTCACAGTAGTAACCATTCAAACGACTTGGAAACCGAATCATCATTTGTCTTGTCTTGTACATCAGTGTATGGTTCTGTCCAGTGGATGCAGCGTATTGAGGAGATCTAATATGGTGTATCAGGTATGAATCAGCTTTAATAGTAGTTGAAATCGAATTTACTTGATCTCTCGGGTTCGCTTTAGTAGAGCTAGATAGACTTCCAAATCATCTTTCCTGTAGTACCTTGCTCATTTGCCCGATTTGGATTTCCAAAGTTTTAATAGAGAATGGCAGCATCCGTCGAAGCTCGGATTTTTTAATCAAATTGGAGTTTTCTTCGTGTCTCTTTGCTGACTCAATCATGAATTTGCTCAGGGTATCTTCCATAGATTGCCTTCGTTCTTGGTATGAAGGATTTGGATTATTCCTTTGATAGAATCTTGGAGCTGTTGCTCTATATCCCCCTCCTTGAAAAGGTCTACCAAATTGCGTGTAGTAAGCTTCTTCTAGGGTATTTCCTTCTTCTTTTAGTAGGCAATCTTTGGTGTAGTGGGGTCCTTTACATTGTTCGCATCCAACTTGAGCAGCATAGACTTTTTCATTCACTTTCTTGATCTCGCTTCCAAGATTGTTCAGTTGTGCTTGTATAGCTGCCAATCCGTCAAAAGTTTCAGTACTTCTTGACTAGATGTTCTATTATGCCATTTTTGAGAGTATTCAGCCATTTCTTGGATGGCTATTTTTGCATCAGCAGCAGTCTTTGATGGTATTGCACCTCTTGAGTCAACAATTTGTCGAGTAGGAATTGTCTTAATCCGATTATATAACAAGATATCCCTGCATCTCGGTTAAATAGTGTTTGAGGACATTTCATTAATAGTTTATTTAAATCGCTCCCATGCCTTGGTTAAGGTTTTTCATCTGGTATTCTTGCTAAAGTTGGAATTCCTCCATCTTCTTTGCAGTTCGAGCAGTGGGGGCAATATGTGATCAAAAATTTTGTTTTAAGACCATACCCCACATGTTGTTATTGAACCATTGGTTCGTACTTAGCCAAGACGGGCTTGCGCTCTAGTTAAGGATAAGGGAATGCTCTAAGCATCACTTTGGTCTATTATAATAATTGAATGTGGAATAGATCAACGATCTCAAGAACTTCTCAATGTGTTCGGTAAATCGCATCTTCATGATCCAACCGCTAAAGGTGTTTGTACGCAATTCCTTGAGAATTGGCCCTTCAGTTCAAAAGTTAATACTTGTCCTTTAATTTTAGGCCTAAGCGACCCCGGGATCCATAGTCAGCTCGGTTCTGCTCATGTACTGCTCCAGTAGTTTTTCCGCTAATTGATTCCGCAACGTCTACCTAAGAGTATGTATTGGTCATAAAGTAAATTGAAATCAGGCGATCTTAATTCGTCAGACTTAGTGTACGTGAAGTGTCTCCTAGTATGATCCGAAATTCTCGTTCACAGTTCTTTGTAAGTTGTGAATAGTTCATTAGTAGAACTCCTAAACTCTATAAACTTTTCTTCTTATGTTTAATAAGAGACTCTTACGTTACTTCTAAATCTTATTTCTACTCTACTTGTCAATTGCACTACTGTAACAAAGGGATAAACATCCGTAGGATAGGCTCTGTTTGATAGAAATTTTTTTTACACACAGAAATCAATTAAGAAAAATCAAGATCCTAATTCTGTTCCAATGATCGAAAATACGCCGTATCCCAATGGAAGTGGATACGCGTATTAATCAATTGAATGAATAACGCTTGTATGACAGAATTGGATACGCCATATCCAATTGAAGTGGATATGCCGTATCGAGTTATCGACCCGAACAGTGTATTAGCGAAACAATTAAATTAATCACACAAATATACAAGCAAACAATAAACTAACAAATATACAAAATATACAGAATATACAAAATATACACTAATCCTAATTAACACTACTCCTAGGGGGTTAGATCTAATTTAATGTTAAAACCAAATAAAAAAATAAAAATCAAGATTAATTTCACTCCCCGCAACGGCGCCAAAAACTTGATGTGGTCGTTTGTGGTGTTTATTTATGATAGTTTCAAATTTTAAAATTATATATTTGCCGACTTAACACAAAAACAACCTTTACCGGCCAGTGTACCCACAGTTCGTGGTACTCGTGTAAGTAGGGTGTTGAACACTTGAAAGCGAGTTATATCTTTCAATTTATTTATATTTTGGTTTTATCAAATCGAAGTTAATTATCTAATCTAAGTTAATTCTAATCTAAGTCAAACCTATGCTAATCCTATGTTAGTTTTAATCCTAATTCTAACAGGTAAAAGGGGGGTTTCAGCCTGAGAGACTGGCACGGGTTTGGTTGGTGACTACAATCAATTCAAGACACTTTAACCCACGCAAGCAAATTAACAGAAGATAAAAGAGCGGTCGAGCCTTATGATAGAAAACTGTATTAGCCATCATTAATCCGATTAGAAGTTGGTTTGTTTATTCAGTGCAATGATTACTTATCTCGAAGAGGCATATCATTCTTAGACTTAGGCGGGACTTCATCCTAAGACCTAGACACATTAATTCTGTCACAATTAAAGCATCCGCATAAAGCATCCTTATTACCTGATTATAATCTATCTTAGGGATTAAAGCAATGGTGATCTTGTTAAACCCTAGCTCATAGAGACTTTACCCACTTACTGCTTAATGGCAATTTATACACTAGTAGTCCACTTGTCCAACTATCCAATGGAATCAGAACATTATTTGTTGAATTATCTAGATTCACCTACTAGTCAACATGTTCAATAAACCAAAGGCAATTTCCGTTAACTAGTTAAGCCAGAAGCATATCCTTAGCACGATTTTAGAAGGACAATATTTGTGATCCTATGATTCTAGATGTATAAACTACTATATGGAGAGCTATCCCGACATCTAGATTACTTGGTCCATATCACTAGATCCAGTTGAATGATAGGTCGCATACAAAAGCACGTAAACAAGTATGAATTGATAAACATAAATAAGCATACAACGATAAATTAAGCAATCGAGATATAAACAAAACCAAACATTCAGATCTTCATAATAATGGCTAATACCCGAAGGTATTAGCCTTCAAACATCATAATTAATACAAAAGTAATTGTTTTAGCCAAGGTAAACTAACCGAGTTAATGAATGATACCAAAAACAGAACGATTACAAAAGTATAAGAAATTACACGTTGTCTTCTATGGATCGGAATGCGTTGCAAGACCTCTTATACTCTTTTTCCCCTCTGAAAATCGACTTGTATGGTTTAGGTATCGAGAATTTGATTTAGCACACTTAAAACTCGTTTTTGAGTTTTGTATTTATAGGGTCTGAAAGTCAGTTCGATACGGCGTATCCAAGGGATTGGATATGGCGTATTAGAGTTTCTTGGAGTAGGGACCACGTTTGACATCTTTCAAAATATTCACATACTATATATCCAATACGGCGTATTGGTCTTCTTAGGATACAGCGTATTAAGCTTGTTTCCTTTGTGGTCTTTGGTGAGTGCAAGCACGGATACGTTGTATCTTCCTTGATGGATACGGCGTATTGGTAGTCAGAATAGTAATCTTCAAAATATCTTCATTTAAGCTCCAGAATGCGCGCCTTTTGCTAATATTCACCAAGTACTCCATAATTACTGCAATTCTCAAATATAAACGATTAAGTAACAATTCTTTGCAATAATTATATAAAATGGGTTAATTACATGGGATAAATGATGCTATAAAATAGACGTTATTTGATGTCATCAGTCTAGATTATGAATTGACGACTTAATCGATAAGATAATAACTAGCCGATTCACTCTTATCGTGATGTCTGCTTTAAGACGTACCGATAAAGAGAACAAGCAAATAAGGTGATTTTAATGTTCACACATTAGAAGATCTGATGCTTATGCTGGAAATCCTGTCAAGGATATTCTTCTTAACTTGAATCTACCTGATCACAGGTCGGTCCTTACGGAGCCGAAGGTTAATCCAACCAAACCTGGGCGAATGACAAAGCCATATTCGTCCACAAGCTTTATTGCTAACTGTTTTATTATAGGTTCATGTAAAGATAGAGATGGAGATACCTCGTTCCAGCGGAGTCAAGTTCATAACTGCATGCTCATACTCGATCGATAAATATAAAGATATGATGAAAGTACATGTTACTCAAGTCTTCCGCTACTCTGATACTCAAAAAGATTGACAAGGATAAAAAAACACCTTTTCGGGAGGTCTTGGTTGATCAAAATAGACTAGATAAATCATTGTGTAGTTTTTGTGAGAGAAAGTAGAGAGAGGGGATGAGCACAAAAAGATGAAAGATTAGATTAAGGAAAAAAGAAAAATGAACATCCACCCCCTCATGGAGAGCCATGAGGGGTATTTATACAAGAAGAAAAAGCTAACTATTCCTAGTAAACATAAAAGACCCCTGCGTGATACGCAGTGACCAAAACTAATCCAATTTACGTGTAAGATGCCAGCTTCACTAAAAGTGAGGCTAACAAAGATCTTCCTTGAAGTCATTATGTGTTTAAGATGAAGCAACCCAAGGGAGATTACACAATAGCTTTCAAGACAAAAGAAAAGTATGAGCATGTCGGTTTAGAAGTCACCAAGTTCACAAGATAACAAGATTCACGATGATATTGAAGTAATGATACAAAAGTGGTGATCTCAAGAAGTTCAAGATCACAGTTTATCATGCAAGTAGGAGCAAGCTCAAGATCAAGCTCACTACATATTAATACAAGATAAAGATGAAAGTATCAAGACTACGAGCAAGACGAAAGACATTCATAGAATGCTAGGCTTAAGTTTTTTTCAATTTAGAGTGACCTCCTTTAGGGGGAGATTGTTAGGAATTGAGAAAGGACTCGATCACTTCCAAAATAGTATATTGTAGCTCATAGTCAATAGTTCGGTTACGTGTAAGCTAACCAGGCCAAGCCCATGGACTAACCATGGACTTGCCATCCATATGTGGAACTATATAAGCCCTCTCCATCCCATGGAGAGGGTTTTGGTCATTTGTAAGAACTCCCAGTTGATGTTATTTTACTTTCTCTCTCTACAAGTGCCATCCACTCTCTTTCTCTCTCTAGTTTCTCCTTAGAATCTTATCTAGGTATTGATTTGTGATATCATCACTAGTATTCATATCAATGGAGTGTATGGATATTTCCGGTAGAACTCTAGCAATAACATACAAAATCAAAAGTACACAATTCCAATCAAATTGTCATATCATGGAATTGCATATATCACGGTTTAGAATAATGAACCCTTTCGACCTATGATCATTATTATAAACCGATTCATTATAAGCCATTTGTGAGAAGTATGATTTTACTGATTTGTTCATTAGAGCCCTTTCGACCTATACTCTAGATTAAATCTTTATGAATCCATTTAACTTGTTTATTCATGGTTGTAAATCATGAAATACCAAACATATACGTACGCTGACATTCAGAACAAACCACACTAAGAAATCCTTTAGACCTATAGATCTGGTTATGATTTACCAACAAATTAATTAGACACATATAAATCCAACCAAACTCATAAGCAAAACCATAAATCTATATTTCAAAATACCAAACACTCCATATCTATGTTTACGTCATTCCAAACAAGTAAAAGAAAATTACTCCATGATTAATTCAACCAAACATAAAGGTTCAACAATCATATCAATAACAAACATCTTGCAAAGTGAAAGTAGATTACCAAAGTAAGATTACAATAGGTAAGGGAAATATTTAGAGCAACCCTTAAGCCTCCAATCGACTATACGCTTCATACCAAGCCGGAAAATGACCTGCAATACCTTCCTTAATGTTCTTGAATGATCTTCTGAGATTGGCAGAGGTTGTGTGGTCTTTTGGGAGAGAAAGAGTGGTGGAAATTCATTTTTAGGAAAAGGGGTAAATTTCCATATGGAAAACTAAGCCGTGGGGTCTCTTTTATAGTGCAAATCAACCCTAGGATGTTTAATGAATTACTTGGGCACAAAGGTTCATGAAAGTTCCAGAATTTTGAGTTATGAGAAGCATATGATCGAACTAGGAGTAATGGTATATTAAAATTTGCATTAATGAAACTTGGGGACCAATCTGAGGGGTTTAGCCGGGGGCTAGAAATGTTGGTCGGCGGCTGACTTCTCTAGCCATGGGCTGGCTTGGCCTGCGGTCGTGGGTACATTTTGGTCAAAAATGGTCAACATCAACTTGTAGCTTTATCTTTTCTTCTTCGTTTCCTCATTTTCCATATTGTGCATTATCTTTGAGTCTCGAGAGCAACAACTTCATGACTTTATCTTTTCAATTATGCTTTATGGGTCTTGTACTTGTCGAGAATTCTTCATATATGCATAAATCTTCATTTTCTCTCTTTTCTTGGTCTTTTCTTTACTTTCTTAATCTTGGCTAGCTACAAACATATAAATTCAACTTTGTGCAATATTAGTAGCAAAAGCACGTTAAATTAACCAAATAACATATATAAAAACCATGATAACGCTACTAAGAACATACTCAATTTGAGCGTTATCACATCGCTTGATTGCTATAAGGTACGCTTTTCGTTTATGGGTTTATGTTAATTATAGTTGCTATATGTGTTGATATTCCGCTGCGTAGCTTGTATATTATTATGTGTAATAATAGGTTATTAGATAACTAATTCCAACAATAACCTAGATAGGAAAAGTACTACAGGGGGTTTTCAAATACTTTATAGAAAGTTAGTGTGTTGAGTGTAAAGAAGCAAAACTCAATGGCTATGTCATCCGTTGAAGCTGGGTATGTTGTTGTTGCTGGGTACTATGCTCAAGTCCTCTGGATAAAAAGTCAGCTGACTGACTATGATATCCTTTATGACAAGGTGCCTATCTTTTGTGATAATACAAGTGCCACTGCCATTTCAAACAACCAGTTTTGCATTCAAGAACAAAAAACATTGACTTCCGGTATCATTTCATTAGGGATCATATTTTAAAAGGTGATATTGAGCTTCATTTTATACTCACTAATTTACAACTAGCTGATATTTTAACAAAACCACTATCTGAGCCTAGCTTAACAAGATTGGTCGCTGAGTTGGGTATGCTCAATATCGACAAAGTAATCCCTAATAAAGAAATGATTTTAAATGATTTTCTGACTTAAATATTAAATATATTTAAGGTAACTAAATAGTTACATTTAATTTGAAAGACTGATGTGCTTCGTCGTGTAAAGGTAAATTAATTATCAAGTTTTACATTTATATTTAGCTGAATTACCTATTAACAAACACTAACGGGCAGTGTACCCGATCAGTTGTAGGTTCGTTGGTAAGTAGAGTGTCGATTACTAAGAGCGAGAGCATTAATTCTAATTCTATCAGCATTTTAGTTATCTACGTTAGTTCTAATCTAAGTTAATTCTAAGTTAGTCCTAATTCTAATATGAAAGGGGGTTTTTAGTCTGAGGGACTGGCACGGGTTTTGGTGGTAACCTATATCTACTTTGGTAATGATAACTCACGAAAGCTGATAATCAAAAGATAGAAGTGCGGTCAAGCCTATTATAAGGAAAACATATTAACCATGAATAATCAAATATAATGAAGGTTTGCTTATTAGTGCTTTTTCGTTAAACTCAAAAACCTGGTTTTTTAAGTTTAATGAAAAACTCATGAAAGATTCATACACTAAGAAATTTAAATTAGACGTTGCGGAGCATCATTGTAACCAAGGCTGGAAATTCTGATACTTCGATGAAGAAGAGAACTTTAAAGTTGAAGTTTGTCTAAATGCTGAGTAGTCAAACTACCTGACCTGTGGATTACAGGGGTAGCACTGGATGTAGATGGGTGGAGAACACAGATAGAGACGTGTGCAATATTCGACCTGTGAGCGATAGGTATCTGTTTTATTTGAACCCTTTGATATACAGTCTAGATGGTGGTTTAGAGGTAGTATTAGGGGACGGAACTATTGTTTACATTTATATTGATATTCAGAAAATCTGTATAGTTTTTTATTGTTGTACAATTAATTATAATTAGACCTAGTTGTATATAGTATTCATGCGATAGCGAATATCTTAGCGGGATGGGAAGGCGTCGGTAATTGCTGCGGATGAAGCAGATAAACATTATGTGTTCACTTATTTCGCCTAACGAGCATCGTATTACGCGTGATGTAAGTTACTGTCGTCTGGAGAGTAGCGATAACTCTATCTTAATATCTTAACCACTTCACAAGGACTATAGCTTGGAACACAATGTTTACGCGTGTGGAGTTCAATCACTGCGTTCTCAAGAGTGGGTTGTGAACACGTCTTATTCATTATAAGCTCCTGATCTTACCATAACGATAGGGCTAGTTTATATTCCAGTTATGACAATCAATGCACCTTACGAATTACAAGCCTATTGAGCTTCTTTCTATTTTTTTCCTTGCGAGCTGCGTGTCGCTTGTATATATCTCTGATCATGAAGAACGTGTTTCGGAGCATATGGCGGATCCTTCTTAGTAATAAACTGTAACTAGAAAAACTTGTTTAAAGTAACCAGACTAGCAGCAGTTCGTAGGTTTCGGGTTGAATAATAGTAAATACGACTCTGTATTACAGGTCTGAAATGCCGTTGATGAGTATGAACGCAAACATAGCAGGAATATAAGTAACTTTCTAAAATTACACTAATCTAATTTAGTAATGTGTTGACTGCAGGTTTGGACGACTAAGGTGTTAGTTGGGTTACACAGGATCTAATCTAATGTCTTACACAAGGGGGAGGGGCGCAAGGGTGTAAATGTCTAAAAATTAGAAGTAGTTTATTGAGTAGTCACTTTCTTCGTGTGCAACAATGCATTTGACGAAGTGGTGAATCTGGCGAGTTGTCCAGTTCGGATGGTGTTTATCAATTATTGATATAGATAAAATATATTCTTTAACGGTAATTTGTGAATTAGTGGTTCGTACAGGTTTATATTTAGATAATTATATAGTAGCTTAACTTAAATTTAAGGAGGGGGGGGGGTTTGTTTAATATATTGGCTTAAAGTTTGATTCGGAGCGGGATGGGGTGTTACGGTTGGAGAGTGTTTCTAAGGGGGGGGGGGGGGGGTGGGGCGGGGGGGTGGGGGTGGGGGGTTGTGTGATTGGATTTAGACTGAGGTAGAGGGTGTCAGTGAGTCTAGGTAAGGGATTGAGGTGAGGGGATTTACGTAGAGTATTTTTATGTTTAACTAGTTCACATTTGGTGTAATATATACATAATATTAGCTAAGAGAATTTAGTTACCTAATAAATTCTATAGTTATGCATTATAAAGTAGATCATGACAGTAATTCACTGATGCTAGTACAGACGCGCTGAATGTTAGTTCTAATATCTAATTTTAACAGGTAAAAGGGGTTTTCAGCTTGAGAGATTGTGGCAACGGGTTTGGTTGGTGATTATAATCCAATTTCAAGACAGCTTTAACCCTCGCAAGCAAATTAACAGAAGATAAAAAGCGGTCGAGCCTTGATGAAAGAAACGTATTAGCGCATCATTAATCCGAGTAAGGGAAGGTATGGTTTGTAAAGTGTATAGTCGTGCAAAGTGAATAACTTAACGGGACGCAGTCGGGCCACACGCAGTGGGGGGGGGGGGTGGGGGGGGGGGGGGACGGAGGGGTCTTGTGGGGAGGGGCCGCCGATGATTGGGGCTGGGGCTGGTGGTGTTGGGGGGGGGGGGGTTTGGTTGTGATTGGGTTGTGGGGTGGGGTGTTTTGGAGGAGTGAAGGATTTGTAGTGGTGGGGGGGTTATTGCGGTGGGGGGTATTGGTTGCCATTAGGCATTTATAGAGGAGGACCATAGGACCCCCCCCACCTACCACCCCAACTCCCCCCCCCGGTCCCGTCAACCAAAAACTAATCATACGGCATACCCCCCAACCGCCTCCACCTTCTTGCAGCCCGTGAGCACCAACCGGAACCAACAGACCCAGGAGGCACGCCAATGCACGGAGACCCGTAGTCAAGGGCACCATCACACACAAACCACGCGACAGGATGCTGACTGTCGCGTATGTGATTGCAGATGAGTCTTATTCATGACTCGCGAACACCCTCTCCCTTGACTCGCCCCAACTCAGCCTCTCTGCAAACCCCCCAACCATCACGCATTCCCAAACACCTCTCAAGTAGACACCAAGTACCAACTACTCCTAAAGGAAACATAACCGAGAAAACATTATTTGTTTGATTAGCTAGAATACACCTACTCAGTCAACATGTTCAATAAACCAAAGGCATTTTCTGTTTAACTAGTTAAGCCAGGATGGTATAAATCACTATTACTGAAGAGCTATCCCGAACCTAATCTAGATTACTTGGTCCGTATCACTAGATCCAGTTGAATGATAGGTCGCATACAAAAGCACGTAAACAAGTATGAATTGATAAACATAAATAAGCATATGACGATAAATTAAGCAATCGAGATATAAACAAAAACAAGACATCATGATCTACATAATAATGGCTAATACCCGAAAGTATTAGCCTTATCAACATCATAATTAATACAAGAGTAATTGTTTTTAAGCTATGTAAACAAACCGAGTTTAACAGATACACCAAAAACTAAACGATTACAAAAGTATAAGAAATTACACGTTGTCTTCTATGGATTGGAATGCGTTGCAAGACCTCTTCTGCTCTTCTCCCACCTCTAAAAATCGACTTTTATGGTTAGGTACCGAGAATATATATTAGCAGACAAACACTTAAAACTCGTTTGTGAGTTTTTCTATTTACAATGTCTGGAAGTCTGTTTCGATACGGCGTATCTAAATGGATTGGATACGACGTATGGAGTTTCTAGAGTAGGGAACCACGTTTGATATCTTCCGGAATCTTTGATCATACTATATCTTGAATACTACGTATTAACGTCTCTGGAAACGACGTATTGACTTGTTTCCTTAGTGTCTTTGGTGAATGTAGGCACGAATACGCTTATCTCTTCCTTGATAGATCCTACGTAAGGTTGTCAGAATCATTAATCTTTAAAATATCTTCGTTTAAGCTCCAGAATGCGCGCCTTTTGCTAATATTCACCAAGTACTCCATAATTACTGCAATTCTCAAATATAAACGATTAAGTAACAATTCTTTGCAATAATTATACAAAATGGGTTAAATACATTGTCATACAAGGATTCAAGGAAGATGTGCGTTCTATAAAATTTATACACGATATACAATATGATATAGTCATCCCAATCATATACGATTCGAGATTGTAAATTGATGACATAGGGGGAGCGTGAAATGATGAAATTCTGTACTAAGGATGAAGTCTCGCTACAGAGCATAAAGAATGACACACAGGCGTGCAAAGGGACTGGGGGGGAGTGTGGGGGGGGAGCGTGGGGTGAGAGTGAGTAGATGCTATGGGTGAGTCTGAAGTTCATCGGGCTTATAACTGACGTCCGCAGCAGATGATGGAGTAATCTGGCAATGCCTTATCGTGTACAGTGGTGGAATGGAAATCATGAAATCCAGATCGAATAGATCCCGACCATGCAAACAATATGTCAGAAATCCTACGCACTCTCAGGAGAGACATTGAGGCGTATAATGCGACAGATTGCGATCATCATAATTACACTGAAATTAGATCTATATGTCACCAACCTTCGATCCGAGTACGCTGTGTCCAGCTACAGAACTGCGCGTACAGCTCTTAGACTGAAATCTCTATCTCTATGATCTCTCTCCACTCTCATCTCATACACACACACAATCTTAATCTAATGCCACTCACAACTGAGTACAATCAGAATACTATAAGACGATTCGTATATGGAAACTAAACATAATAGAGTTGGGGGGGGGGGGGGGGTGCTGTGGGGGGGTGGGTAGGCGACGTACCTTAGGCTAATATTTAACGATAGTCATCTTATGACCTCAAAACCATAGCTGTACTATCTAAGTCAGGTGAGAAGGTATGACATGATATGATTTAACTCTCGCACGTAAATCGAATGTGATAGTGGACAAGAGTCTATCCTTCACCTAGCAAAGATCAAGTCTCCAGCACTCCACGCAGCGCTGATTAGGTGCAGCGAGGGACCATTATGTGATGATGAGAGGAGCGAGAAAGAGTATCGGTCAACATCCAATATAGATAGTCATAGCTCGTGCGGATTAATGTTTTGTGTTTTTGAAGGTTCTAATATTCTTAGATAGGTGTAAGAGAGTGACAAGAGAAAAAGAGCTGGGTTAAGAAACGGTGCGAAGAGAAGTGTTCGTATCTTATATTAGAGATTTTGGTTGATTGTATTTGAGTTTCGAACGGTGGGATAGTTGGGTGCTAGGACTCTCGTACTGGGCGTGAGGGGCGGAGCTGAGATACAGTAATTACCTACACGAGGGCTGGAGATTTACATATACAAAATGGTTCTTGTTCAGGCTCTTCTAGGAGACATATACCCATCAAAGGAGTCAGTACTACTGAGTGTATTTCAGAGTTTCAAAGCCCTACAACTAAATGGCTAGCAAACGAGACGAATTTCATCAAGACGTCTGATCTTACATTGATTTTTACACTTCCGATAAGGGATGTGGAAAATTTGATCCTTATTTAGAAAGGTTATAAGTCGGGTGTGAAGACGAGGGTGATGGAGATACACCTTCTTTTGTTTTTCATCATATGCCTCATCCATCCTGCTACCATACCTTGCCTACGGAGGTGATGTATTGCTTGTACCATACCATATAAGTATAGGGGGGGGGGGATCGTGACTTATTATACCTCTACAATGGTCCTATAGCAATAGGAGTGGTCTTGGCTCTTATTATCAATCTATTTTCGATTGTACAACATTGGAGTGTCTTCTTCTATCAATACACATCTACTATCTATGACAAGAACGGGCGGGAAGGCTGCATACCACACTCAAGCGAAGGGTTTGCATGTATCACATACATGCATATAGGGCTCACACTTCATGGAGGCGGTGGTACGTGGTATGACTCTGGTAGGAGGACATTGGATTTTGGGGACATGGATTGGTCATGGTGTTTTCTCATGTGGCGGGGACGGGGGGTGAGGGTATGCGGCTTGGATGTCAGTCTGCCACTATCGGCGGGGGCTACGGGATGTATGATCAGAGAATAGGATGTGCTTGTGTAGAGACTGTAGGGAAGGATGATCGAGAGACAGTTGTCGCTTCATAGACAGGGTACTAGATTTACTCGTATGATGGGTGAGGTTAGCGAGGGTACGGCGAGGGGATAGAGTGAGGGATAAAAGCAGGACTCGGGTATGACAACTCGATAGGATTAGTCCCGATTTTAAGACAAAAATGGGGGGTGAGAGAAATCGCGGGATGGTGTAGATGGCGCAGAGTAGACTCAATAGTGTCGGCGTTAATCAAACGCGAGCGACGTTATATTAAGACATGCGACAGAGCCTCCAATCGCGCGAGAATGGGACCATGTAGCAGTTATTATGCTAGTGTTAGGAGCGAGCAGTTGAAAAATGGGGCACGTAGATATGCATAGATTGATTTCTCTAGGAGCGAGGGTATATTAGAGGAGCGCGAGCGCGAGCGCGTGACTGGTGCTAGGTGGTCATATTGTCTTTACTGGGAGGACGTACTTCGTCGGGTGGTCTGGACGTAATGGCCTGCCACATATGATTATTTGAGCAGGGGAGGGTGAGCTAGGTGCAGGGATCGTGAGGAACAGCAGATCTCGTGATGAACTTTACATGAAAAATAGAGAGGCACGTGAAGTACAATGATATCACTTACAGGTGTGGAGAGTTGCAGTGGGTATATGTGTGAGCGAATTGTGACGCTCTGGTGCGAGAGTGGAGTCTTCACAACATCAGGTATAGAAGTACAGATTATTTATGAGTTGACATCGAGGGACTCTAATCTGACACAAGCGCAGGCGGGAGCGTATTGGCTCGTATGGCTGTGTCTATTCAATGCGAGAGGGCGAGAGTGCGATCTAGTATGGATTAGGAGCAGTAGAGGTACACGCAAGTTATGCGGGCTTTGCTAGCAGAAGGGTTTGCGGTCCATGAATAGCGAAGAGGCAGCGTGGAGGGTTGCGGACGTGTTAGACTCTCGAGCACATGATGAGTGTGTATGTGACGAAAGTGATGAGTAAATAGGGAGAATAGTTAATTACAAATGCATGTACCTCTTTGACCTAAGAGGAAAGAGAGTGTAAGCTGTATGATGCTTGTGGATAAGTTTCTCACATCAAGGGGGAAACTTCACAATATTACTTGAGATTCACTCAACAGGGATATGCGCGGGGAGAGGGAGTGGTGGGGGGAGGACGATGGGGCGTAGGGAGCAACAGGGACATCTAAGGCCACTCAGGTTGTCATAGGTACGGGGAAGTTGGTAATAGGTAGCGTACTGTGTATGGTCTAGGACTCAATTAGTGCATCCGCGTCGCGCATGAATGTGAGGTAGAGGTTTGAGAGAGTGTGAAACGGGGGAGTTGATGCAGTACAACAAGAGGATTTTGAGTCAACTATCAAGGTAGTGAGCATATCTTTATGAACGAACCGTGAGGCTCCATGGTCATAGAGGTGAAGTCCGGTCGCTTGTGTGCGGTGGAACGCGTGCGAATCTAGCATGAGGCCATGTTGCGATTGGTGTGGTAGCTAGAGAGTCAGGCAATGGACACCACCTCACTTCGCGAGACGGAGCTTACAGGTCTTCATACAATAATCTCAGCTTGCAATAACGAATTGATGCACCAACTCAAATATCGATTAATTCATCCCACTCAACATTACTCATCTATTTATCCATTACAACCTCAATTCAATCATTCATCTGTTCTACCATCATGTCCATATCAGTCTCAAATGAATCATCAAACCTCATCTGTTCCACAGATTGCTTATCAATCACCTCAAGTTTCAACACAACCAATAACAGAGTCACCTCTTGTAGACTTAGGTTTCGCTGTTCCTGTATTCTCTCTAGGAGATGATCTAATTGCTTGTCTCAACAAGGCAATGGCTTTTCTAACAGCTGTAGCTTCCTCAAGGTTCCCCTCAACCAATAATCAACTTAATAAACGTTCAGACGAATCCAAGAAGCGGAGAGCCACTATTCGGGAAATGGCAGGGTCACACAGTGAAGGGGCAATGGGGTGCACGAGGGGGGGAGACGGAAGGTCAAAGTATTATGGTACGTGTATAAGAGTAATGCTACTATTCAAGGGGGAAACAAATGCAAGTAGACATGTAAAGTGGTGTGATGTGAGGTAAGAATGCTACAGATTTTCAGGAGTGTGAATGGGCCGAGATTGGTGTTGGTCTATGCACTCTGCCTAAGCGACCAAGGAATGCAACATGTATAGGATGATAAAGCAATGTTAGCTGAAGCTTCAAGAGAGCTGACAGATTTTGGATGAAGGATCAACTCCCATTTCTTTGGGGCAGGAGTATAGGGTTTCTAGACGGTCAAGCAGGTTCAGAACAATCATTCCAAACAAAGCGCTTTAGACTAAGGATCTTGATACGGCTTATGATTCTGACTGGTAGGATGATATCTACAAGTGTCAAAATGTGTTCTCATGGCTAACATTTCCAACTATGGTTCTGACATTATCTCAGAGGTACCTCATTCTGAAACCTATCTTAATGATATGGAAAATCAAGGTGTGCATGCAATGCAAGATTTTGAACAACCACCAGCTGTGTATTTTACAGATAGTAAGATACATAGTGATAGCAACATCATTCCGTACTCTCAATATTTGCAAGAAACACAACAGGCAAATGTTCAAGATACTCCCAGTTGCAAGCACAACAAATTCAATGATTTTATCTTGATAGAACAAAATTGTTGAGAAAAAATGATTAATCATGTAACAATTGGGAAAATGGCTAATAAGGGAACAAATTAATGAATCAAGTAACCGTTGGCTAGAGAGGATTATAAAGAACGAGTCAAAACTTTTGAACAACGTCTTAAATAATGATTTAGGAGACGTGAAAAAATGATTGATTCTCAAATGGATGATATGATTAAGGAGAAGCTTGCACTGAAAGAACAAGTTGACTCACTTGAGCAAATCTTTCTAAACAAATCAAAGAAAAGGAATGTTTATTGCAAACATTCACTGTTTTCAAAAGTGAATCCAAAGAAAAGGAAGATAAATATATGGAAAACAAAATTGATTTGGAAAAGAAGATAAAGGAACTTGATAATATTCTTTTTAAAGTGGGTCAATCTGCTCAAACAGTGCACATGTTAACTAAGCCACAAGCTTTTTATGATAATATACACAAACAAGCTCTAGGTTATCAAAATCCATTTTATCTTAGGAAAGCTCAGCGATTAAACCAACCTGTATGAATGGTATTGTTATTCTGATAAACATGTTGCTATGGCCTAGATTGTTGATGAGGAAACATTGATTTTGGAAGAAGAGAGTCAATCAAAAATGTCTGAAAAAGAAAAGGATCTAGAGGCCATTAAACAAAACATTTCTCATAAACCTATTGATTATGAAAAATTAAATAGACTATCTGATGATTTTGGGAAACGTTTTACTCCACAACAAGAATTGTCGGCTGAACAAGTTCTAGTTGTGTATGTCCAATCCTACTAGTAAAACTTTTGATGCATCCCCTGTTCAAAACTAGAACAAGCAAAATCCATCATTCTCTTATCAATACACTCTAGTGTGCTAATATATACATTAAAATGGATGAAGCAGAAAATTGTGTTCGGACGAGACATCTTAATAAACAGCTCACCAATATTTCAACCACTGTCGCTTATGCTCATATGGGGTGTTAGAGGCACCATGGATGGATGGGGAGAATAATATAGTAGACTAACGCGCAGTGCAGTTGCTCGGTGTCTACAATGTTAGTGTAGTGTTTGGGAGAAGGTTGGTGGGTTGTAATAGTACATCATACTAAAGGGGGGGCTGGTTTGATTAACCGGCGGTAGTGACGTCTGACGAGATTTGGCAGAGTGGATAGAAAGTCTTTAGTGGAACTCATTATACGATCTTCGAATGGTGGTGGGTTAATTAGTGGATGGTGGGGGTAGGGGGGGGTGGGGGGGGGGGGGGGGGGGGGGGTGGGGGGGGGGGATGTGGGGGGGGGGGGTCGAGGGAGATAGGACAGGTGATACAGGCCATGACTTATAAGTTGATCGTGGTGCGCGGAGGAGCGCTGAGGTAGTATGGTAGGGGCTGGCAAAAGTAGGGTACGCTCTGCTAGGGGGGGGGGGTGGTGAAGGCTGCAGAGCACGTATCTCTTCTAGGCTACGGTCGAGAGCAAGATATAGGAGTGGAGGTGATGGGCGCGGGGGCCGCAGGGGAATTATCTTCTACACTGAGGCTAGGAGAGTTTAGCGTAGTGGTGTGATAATCAGGGAGGAATTGTGTGGAGGTCTGGCGCTTAGGCGGAGGTGTTTACAATATACGAGGCGCGAGCGGGGACGGGAGTATGTCCGATCGATAGTGGGGGGGGAGAAGCAGTGGGGATAGGTAGTCTGGTGTTATGATGAGAGAGTCCTAGGTGTTGTTAGTTCTCATTGTATGGGTATGAGAGTTATGTGGGAGGGGGGGTAAGATAGGCGTGAGTTGAGGGGGGGAGGGGGGGGGTTATGGGTGTGACGAGAAGGCGGGCGAGGGGAGAATTGTAATCTTGTGATAATGTTATCAATATCTTGAGGCTGAGCTTTTGAAATCACAAAATGCGTATAATAATCTTTTGAAAAGGTACTCACAACTAGAAAAACATTGTATTTCTCTTGAAGCGTCAATACAACTTAATTAAGAAATTTTTCAAAAAGATGAATCTTTTGATAATCAAAATGCTCTCGAAATTCTAGAATTTTTGAAAATAATATTTTGAAAGCTCAGCTACAAGATAAAGACACTACCATTTGTAAGTTGAAGGATATTATAAAATCAATGAGAGAAAAGTCCAAGGAAGAGAATGTCAAGTATAACTATTGTGAAATAGAGATAAAAAAATGTGGAATTAGAGAATAGTGTGGCAAAATTGATTTCAGAGAACGAGCGTCTTTGTAATGAAATTAATCATGTGAAATAGGTTTTTAAAGAGAAGTTTGACTCAATCAAAAAGACACGTGTTCGTACTAAATAGATAAGAGGTTGCACTCTTTAATTGATAAACTGACCTTAAAATCTGCTAAAAATGAGGATTTAAAAGCTCAAATTCAAGATAAGGTATTTGTGATCACTTCATTGAAAAATGATTTACGAAAATTAAAAGGAAAATAAATTGTTGATATTGTTGCACAAACACCATCTGTCCACACTATTGTTCCAAGAATGTTCAAGCTAGACTTAGAACCTTTAGCTCCTAGGTTATTGCAAAATAGGGAAATTCACATAGAATACCTTAAGTATACTCAGGAACAAGCAATATTCTTAAAGGATAGTCCGACCAAGCTAAAGCAAAACAACCTTTAGATAAAGAGTTAGACTTTGCCTGTAAGCATGCCCAACGAATTCAGGAGTTACTTGTATATGTTCGAGATACATGCCCTAATGCGATTAATCTTAGTGCAAAAAAGGTTGCTGTCACACCCAAAAACAAGGTCAAGAAAGTTAGGTTTGTTGAACCTCTCACATCCTCAAGCAACATTAAACAGGTAGAGTCATTGAACACATCAGATTCTAACACACCTATTTTGTCTTCTACAGGATTGAAGTGTTCTACTAGTAAGTACGGATCAAAGACTACTGGCAATAAAAGGAATGATAGGATCTCGCAAACACCAAGTAGGAACATGAAGAATAAAGTAAAAACCCAACCTATAAAAGTTAATAAAAAGAATCATGTTGTTGAACCTATTCATGATAATAATGTTAAGCATTCATTGTTAAATGAAAATTCTGAACCTATTTGTGCTACTTGTAAGAAATCTATGTTTGATGGTGTTCATGATATGTGTATTCTTGATTTTGTAGAAAATGTGAATAGCCGTGCTAAATCTGCTAAGAAACATAAAAAACAAAATATTTGGAAACCTACGGGTCATGTATTCACTGAAGTAAGACTTAAGTGGAAACCAACTGGCAGAACTTTTACTATTGTTGGTAATTTGTGCCCTTTAACTAGGATCACTTCAGCTAACATAGTGCCTCATAAGAAAACCACTTCCCACTCAGTTAAAACACAAAAGACAGAGCTTAAAGTCTACAACATTAAAACCAAACGAGTAAAAAGGCTAAGATTGTATAATTTAAGAATGCTAACCACTAGAAACCCAATCATACTTTGGGATCCAATGCTACAAATATTCCATCTTCTTCTTCTTCTCTTGTCATGACAGGTTGTCGAGATTGTTCTTTGGTATCTGGACTCTAGATGTTCAAAACTTATGACAGGGAACCGCTCTCAGCTCATGAACTTTGTTAGTAAATTTATGGGTACATTAGATTCAGGAACGACCATATTGTAAGAATTATAGGGTATGGTGACTATCAACTGGGAAATGTTACTATTTCAAGAGTATACTACTCCGAGGGGCTTGGACATAACTTGTTTTCTGTTGGTCAATTTTGCAACACGGATCTTGAAGTTGCATTTCGGAAAAACACTTGCTATATTCGTAATTTAGAAGGTGTTAATCTACTTTTCGGATCCCGAGACACAAATTTGTACATAATTTCTCTTGATGACATGCTTACAACATCTCTGATCTGTCTTCTATCCAAAGCGTCAAATACTAAGAGCTGGTTATTGCACCGTCGGTTATCACATCTCAACTTCGGTACTCTTAACAAGCTAGCTAAAGACGGTCTTGCATGAGGCATTCTAAGGCTTAAATTTCATAAAGATCATCTGTGTTCAGTATGTGCATTAGGAAAAAGCAAGAAATCCTCTCGTCAACCCAAAGCTGAAGACACTAACCAGGAGAAACTATATCTTTTGCATATGGATTTGTGTGGCCCGATGCGTGTGGTGAGTATTAACGGGAAAAGGTATATCTTAGTGATTGTCGATGATTACTCAAGATTTACTTGGTTTAGATTTTTGAGGACAAAAGATGAAGCTCCTAAGGCCATCATTAAATGCATCAAAAATATTCAAGTTCGTTTGAATGCCACTGTCCGTAATGTTTGAACATGTAACATTTCTCAATTTCAGGTCATTTTACGACTCCTATTATTTGTCCCTATTTATTTTGGTCCGATACGCATTTACTTTTAATTTTACTTTTGAGCTAAATCACGTAGACTAGAAATAACCATTTAATGTAAACGGTCGTCAAATAAATTAAGGTTTACATCCACCAAATAATAAATAATTATTAAGAAGATAATTATTAACTTTGCGTGTTTTATTTTTATTGGTCACGTAAAAGGGTTAC
>BQNB010094778.1:0-26036 GCA_026074375.1 Tanacetum coccineum
AAGTATCTGAAGATCTTCATTGAGTAACAAATTACCGATCATCGTCGGTTCATTTCTCGTATGCGTGACGAAATTAGGACCTTAACGAATCTTATTAGTCAGTTGAACGTATTAATTGTGGAGTTGGAATCTTTTGGTGATTATGAGGAAGTGTTTGACCTTGTGATGGAACTCCGGGATGACATGCGTGATGAGCAGGATAAGGTGGCTAATTTCAATAGGTTGATTGTTGTTGTTGAGGAGAAGATTCATGGTAAAGAGATTGATTTGGAGATGTTAGAGGCTGAAGGCAATGATGGTTAATTAAGGCAGGTTAGGGTTTCTTTTGTCTGGTTTGTTTATGTTTTGTGGTTGTTTAGTCTTTTGGTAGGGTATGTTGTTAGTTGGGTTTATGATTAGGTTAATTATGGGTTTATGATAATGATGTTAATTATGGATAATACATGTATGTTTTGGAAGATCTTTGAATAGAATGGAATGTTATGTTTATGGTTTTATTGTACATTATTTTTTTTTAATGGGATTATGTCTGGTTATGAAGCTGTTAGTAATACGTTAGTCATGAGTATATGCGTTTTTTTGTGCGTTTGAATATTGTTGTGTGCTCTGTCATTGATGAGCCTTAGTTGTTGTTTGAGGTTGCGTTGTTGAATGCCGTTTTTGGTTTTTGTTTATTCCGAATTGCAGTTGTCCTTTGAATGTGAAGCCCCTTTGTGTCTTTCTGTAGTGGCTGTTGGATGTGCTATTGGGTATGGTTTTTGTTTAGCTGTAGTGAATTGATTGATGGAATGGGTATGGGTGTGCCGTAGAAACTTGTTACCCCAGGTATAGGTGATAGATTGTTGTGGATTATGGCCGTGTCTCATATTTGGCCATGTAGCCTTTGCACTGGTATGTGAAGCCCCTATGTGTTTAATCCGAATTGCAGTTGGGAATGCCGTTTCTGGTTTTTGGCAGGTAAGTACCTTGTTCTTATTAACTTTGGCACTGTATTATGTAGGTAAGTAACTTGTTCTTATTAACTTTGGCAGGTTTATTCAGAAGTGTTGTTGCACAGATTGAGTTTTGGTAGAATCAATTGGTTTTCTGACTAGCAGCATTATCGCTAGTCTATTCCTTTTATTTTTATTTTTAAAAAAAAATTAATTGTTAATTATCACAAGTCTGTTCCTTTTTAATGATAAAAAATTGCATCTTTTGAGCAAAATTTAAATGATTAATGTCAAGTTATCAATATTTCAAAAATGTTTGAATTTTCAAAAAATTTAAAATTTTTAATTATCATTTTAGAGCCAAAAAGATGGAAACAAAATTTCAAATGGGAATTTCCTTATTTCATAATAAACCCTATTTTATCTCTAAAAAATCAGGCTTCAACCTAAACAGAACAATAAAAACTCTTTTCACACCATTAATTACCAAGTTTACTTATTTTCTTTTACACATTCCTGTTTTTTCTTTTCCTCCTCCCATGCTGAAGCATCATGGAAATCAAGACATTGATGATCAAGGATCCTTTGGTTGAATATGATAATGATAATGAAAATGTCGATGTAGGTATATTCAATCGGGGGAAGTTTTTGATGAGGTGCAGGAGGATGATGAAAACAACCATTTAAAATAGAATGTATTTAAGAGGGGCATAACCAGGTTATATAAGTTTCACAGGGAATATGGAAAACCCGATGGAATAAAGCTCAGTGTAACCTTCGATGCATTGAATAGGATATCAGGAAAACACAGAGCATTGTTTTTGAGTTTTTTAGGAGATATGGTTCATGAGCATATAGGTTTGAAGATTCTATCCTGGAAGAAGGTAGATTCATAAGCAAGAGCTAAACTATGGGATGAAATCACGGTACACATATACTATTTTTTAACCCAGTACTACATAAGTTTACTGCATTTACATTATATGCAACTAATTAACATCATTGTGTTAATCTTTGCAGCGATATTTTGATGTTGACTTGACAGTCAGAAAGTTGGTAATGAATCGTCTTGGTCAACTTCTAAGGAGTTTCAGAAGGAAATTGAGACAAACATACATATTGCCCAACCAAAATACACTCTCTAAACTAAATGAAGTCCCGACAAAGTATAGTGCAATTTTAAAAGCCGAAGAATGGGTCAATTTTGTAAAGTACACGGCCACTGACGAATACAAGGTTTTAATTAGTCATTTTTATTTAAGTCCATATATCTTTCATAATTTTTTGTTTCTATATATATTAGTTCAATACTAGCAGCGTGATTACATCTAAATGCCTTATGATTTTATGTTGCAAGGTGAAATCAGCTGCAGCTAAAATGGCGTGTTCCAAGACTGTTTATCCGCATACAATGGGACGAGCTGGATACACACTTATGAAAGAGAATATGGTAAGATTACACATTTTTACATTTTCATTTAATAGCATCATACTTTCGTTTATATTGGTTTAACTTACATGTGTATGTATTTGATGTTTATAAGATCGAAAAAAAAGAAATTGAACCAGATGAAGAACCCGCGCGTGGTACACTGTGGTTGAAAGGAAGGGTAAACAAAGACGGAGAATATCCAGATGATGAGATTAGATCAGTGGGAGATAAACTTGTAAGTTTGACTGCAAATTTTATTATTATGTTCATTTTCGTATAATAACCTATTTCCCATATTGTGTGTGCAGAAAGAAACTGAGGACAAGATCAAAGAAGGAACCTTGAAGGTTGATCATGGCACTGATGCCATGACAGTTGTATTAGGTAAGGAAAAGGGAGGTTATGCAAGAGGAGTGGGAAGTGGAGTTACATACAAGAGGTATTTTGATCTTCCTCGAAGCAGACAAGCATCTGATGAAAGAATTTTGTTACTTCAAAGTCAACTTGATAATGAGAGACGCGAACGTCAAGAAAAAGAACTATTAATCCAGAATTTGTCCAACAAGATGTCACAAACAGAGGGAATGGTTACTAAACTAAAGAATCAGTTGGCTGCACAAGGGCAGTCAATTCACAAACTCAATTGACTGCACCAGTTGGTAAGACTTTTTTATGTTGCTAACAATTTCATTTTCTAATTAACGCTAACAGCACTAATCATATAGATAGCAGGTACATCTGACCTAATACCCTAGGACCTCCTTTTATACACCAAGGAGACCTAATGGGCTTACAATAAGTTTCCATCCAATTATAATCTTTTCCTAATATAATTCATGCATATCTAATAAGCAGTAATAACACAACAGTACTAGCTTATATATAGTCTTAACTCAGAGCAACATTAATATACTAACATTTGTAACTAACACTAGCAGTACTAACATTTGTACTAGCAGCACTAATGACTTGGTATATTTTCTTCAGTCTTCAACCAGCAGTCTTAACCATAACCAGCAGCATTATCATCAGCAGTACTAAGAATCCTTTTAATCCCAACACATTTCTTAATTTATATTGCAGGTGTCTCTGGTGGACATTCATCCAGTAAATAGCAGTGCTGATGAGGAGGGCGGAACAACTGTTGTTGGATGTGATCAGAATGATGCGAGCATTCGGAAGGAAATGCAAAAAAGGGTAAGTAATTAATAAAACATCCCCCTGTGATTTTTGAATTCTACATACATGTCTTATATATTTACCGTGTTTTATATGCATACAGGAAACTGTTAAATCTGTGGGAGCTAAGAAAATGACTAGATCAATCCGAAAGGATTCTTCAAGTCAAGATTCCCAATCCAAAGAAAATGTGTCGGTACTACCACAAGTATGTATTTCAACATGTTCATATATTCTTTTGTTTAATTAATTTCTGATACATACATGCAACAAATCATTTTTTAGGCAATAAAGTGCAGACTGTGGCACTTAAAGAAATCAACTATTATTGCTGAGGGTACCGTATACAAGAGTGATGGAAAAATAATGCTTCATAACAAAGCACTCCCAAAGGATTGCTACAAAGTGTCAATTGATAAATCTCTAGTGGATGCAGCATTTATACCGGATGTAGGAAATAACGGTTGCACAACAGTTTTGGATGCAGTAGGTGGTTTTGTTGCATGGCCAAAGAATCAAGTTGTTTTGGATCCAAAGGTACATACATGTGTTCTATGAACCTACATATATATAATTCTTCATATTTAATTCAGTGTTTGATACACGCGGCAATTTTGTTTCCTGCAGGCAACACCACCAAGTACCATACAAATGATCACTGGTGAGAACAAAACTGCACCTAAAGTACAAACGAAGCGCAAAAACGTTTACGTCTCTAGTGATGCCATGCAAAAGGAAGCTAAGATGAGGATCAGTCAGAAGGCCTTAGTTTATTGAGAAGTTTAGTATATACGACATTACAATTTTATATTGGTTCAGTTATATACATTCCAGTTTTATTGTATTTGAATTTATTTTGATATATATATTTGATTTTGTTTTGATATATATTGATTTCTTAAATGTGACTAAAAGATGCATATGGTCACACTTGTTAACACTTTTTGGTCATTGTTTGCTTAATTCTTTGTGTGACTAAATATTACAAAAGGCCACACAAACATAAAATTCATGTGGCCATTGGATGATTAATAGTCACACAAAATACACATTTCTTCACTTTAAACACCATATGGTCACACTTATTAACACTTTTGGTCTTTTTATGCTTAATTGCATGTGACTAAACACCCAAAAGAAACATGCCTTTTGTGACTAAATATTACAAATGGCCACACAAACATAAAATTTATGTGGCCATTGGATGATCAATAGTCACACAAAATACACATTTCTTCACTTAACAGCATATGGTCATACTTATTAACACTTTTGGTCACTTTATGCTTAGTTGTATGTGACTAAATACCCAAAACAAACATGCTTTGTGTGACTAAATATTACAAAAGGCCACACAAACATAAAATTCATGTGGCCATTGGATGATCAATAGTCACACAAAATACACATTTCTTCACCTTTTTTGAACCCAATGGTCACACTCTATTAAACACTTTTGGCTTACTTTATGCTTAAATTTTATGTGACTAAATACCCAAAAACAAACATGCTTTGTGTGACCTAAATATTATTAAAGGCCACACTAAACATAAAAATTCATGTGACCATTAGTTGATCAATAGTCACACAAAAATACACATTTCTTCAATTTAACACCATATGGTCACATTATTAACACTTTTGACCACTTTATGACTTATTTTATGTGACTAAAACCCAAAAAGGGAAGAAACATGCATTGTGTGACTAAATATTACAAATGGCCACACAAACATAAAATTCATGTGGCCATTGGATGAACATTAGTCATATAAAATACACATTTCTTCAATTTAAACACCATATGGTCACACTTATTAACACTTTTTGTCATTATACCTTAGCTGTTGTAACTAAATAACACCAAAAAAACATGCTTTGTGTGGTACAATATTACAACAGGTCACACAAACCTCCAAAAATCATGTGGCTATTGGATGATTAAATAGTCACACAAAATACACTATTTCTTCAATTTAAAAACCATTTGGTCACACTTATTACACCTTTTGGTCACTTTATGCTTAGTTGTATGTCGACTTAAATGACCAAAACAAACATGCTTTGTGTTGGCTAAATATTACAAAAGTCACACAAACATAAAATTCATTGTGGCCATTTGGATGAACACAATAGTCACACAAAATAAATTTCTTAACTTAACCACAATATGCGTCACAATTTGACCACTTTTGTCCACTCTATGTTCTAATTGTATCGTGTCTAAATATACAAAAAAAACAGGCTTTGTTGGTTGGTACAATTGTTTACGGTCACTAAATTGTACCTATTTAGTCACACAAAAAATGTGGATACGGACACTAAAGCTTTCTTATGTGTGACTAACTCGAATGCGTGACCATAGGTGACCTATGGTCGCGCGACCTTTTGTCACACACGAAACTTTTCGCGTGTGTGACTATATGTATATAGTCACACATTTTTGGTGTGACCAATACCACTTTTTGTAATAGTGATTCACCTGTCGAGGTACCATACGTACCTGAGCCGGAGTACCCCGAGTACCTAGTACCATCCGATGATGAGGCACCCATGGAGGACCAGACTTTACCCGCTGATGCCTCCCTCATAGCCCTATTACCAGTCTATGTGGCAGACTCCGATCTGGAGGAGGACTCCGAGGAGGATCATGCTGATGGAGGGGATGATAATGACGAGCCCTCCGATGATGATGACGATGATGATGACATAGGTGATGAGGATGAGGAGCCCTTTGAGGATGAGGAGGATGACGAGGAGGAGGAGGAGCACCTAGCTCCGGCCGACTCTCCTGCTGCACCTGTTATTGACCATGTTCCTTCAGCTGAGGATACAGAGGCATTTGAGACTGATGAGGCTGCACCTACACATGTGCCATCACCTAGACGGCACACGGCTAGGATGTCCGTCAGACCTCAGACACCTGTACCATTGCCATCTGAGGCGGAGGTCGAGAGACTTCTTGCCTTACCTATTCCACCACCATCTCCACTTACTCCACTATCATCTCCACTACCTCAGATTCCCTCACCATCATCACTACATTTACCACCACCTGTACCCACATCATTACCATTACCGTTATCTCCACTACCACCATTACCAGCCTCACTATTCATACCACCAGTCGACCGTAGGGAGGACACTTCCGAGGCCGAGTTACCACCTCGTAAGAGGTTATGTCTGACTGCTCTCACATCGAGGTACGAGGTGGGAGAGAGTTCGACGGCTGCCCCTAGACCTACAGGAGGTCATGGAGCGGATTATGGGTTTATCGGCACTGTGGATGCCGAGGTCAGACGACAGAGAGCCGAGGAGGTCGGCTATGGCATTAGGGATGTTTGGGTAGACCCGACAGAGACTGTAGAGGAGGTAGCACCGACGACCCTCGAGGGGGTCAATGATAGGGTGACCGAGATTGCTGTGGTTCAGGAGCAGGACACACAGGATATTTATGCTGTGATAGAGGATACTCAGGAGAGGCAGACTCAATTATTTTAAAGAGTTTATGGATTGGTCGAAGATAGACAGTTTCACTATAAGACTGCACGACTGTTGGATCAGGAGGCCCTGGTTTCCCAAGAGGCTTGGGCACATTCTGTTGGGTTGAGTTCGGCAGTTCACTATGAACTGCAGGCATATAGGACTCATACTCATATGCAGGATTACCGTATCGCCTCACAGGAGTCACTGGTGACGACATTGATTGCACAGGTTTCATTACTACAGGGACAGTTGTCAGCAGCATTGGGACAGATTCAGGCTCTTCAGGCTAGAGATCAGACTCGTGCAGATGATCGCGAGGGCGCTGGTAGTTCTGCCTAGGTTTACACTTCTTATGTCGTATTCATAGCTATCATTATGTTAGCCGGCTAAGTATTATGGGTTTTATGCCCAGCTAGCATGGCAGTAGGACTTGTATTTCCATTTCTTGTATCAGACAATCATGTATGTTTTCCAGTTATATATGATGTGTTGTATTATGTCATGTCGATCTCAATTCTGTTATGCGTTGTGATCCCAGTCATGTTATATAATCACTGTGTGATGTGATCTTGTTTTATATATGTTGTACCCATGTCATGTTGTGATGTTTATGAAAACTCACGTATTTTATATTGTTGTGATTTAGAACAATATGCCACAAAGGAGATCCTCTGTAACTCTAGAACATGTTAAACATTTATCAACGGAATTCGAGTGTGATTGCCTTCTGTTTAGGCCACCAATAGAGTTTCTTAAGATCCTGATACATCTTGTCAGAACCGAGGTGAATGGAATATTTTGATTTATGGGACTCATGCATGATTAAGTCTCTCAGATTACCAAAGAGTGGTAACTAGCTTCGGTTCTTAATACAACGAGTTCCATCAGGACGTATTTTCAAAATGCTTTATCCATTCCTTGTAAGTTTTCAGCCTTGATGTTTTCTTCTTTGAGTGCTTTGGTTTGAGCTTTAAGAATTTGTGAGGGTAAGTTTGGATGAATGGTCATAACTAATGATCTAACTCGGAGTGGTTTGATTCATTCCTTCCGGCTTAAGGCATCTGCTACAACATTTGCCTTTCCAGGATGGTAGCGAATTTCACAATCGTAATCTGCAAGCAATTCTAACCAACGGCGTTGTCTCATGTTCAACTCTTTCTGATCAAGGATATGCTAAAGACTTTTATGATCAGTGAACACAGTACACTTTGTACCGTATAGGTAGTGTCTCTAAATTTTAAGAGCGAACACAACTGCTCCTAATTCGAGATCATGAGTGGTATAGTTTTCTTCATGAGGTTTGAGTTGTCGGGATGCATATGCAATAACTTTCTCTCTTTGCATTAACACCGCTCCCAGACCTTGATGGGATGCATCACAGTAAACAACAAAATCATCATTTCCTTCTGGTAATGCTAAGATTGGAGCTTCACAAAGCTTCTATTTTAGTAATTGGAAAGCCGACTCTTGATCTTCGCCCCAGATATACTTCTTGTTTTTCTGGGTTAATTCAGTCAAAGACTTTGCAATCTTCGAAAAACCTTTGATGAATCTCTGGTAGTAGCCGGCAAGTCCTAAGAATTGACGTATTTCTGTGGGTGTAGTAGGAGATGCCCAATTCTTAACTGCTTCAATCTTGGCGGGGTCAACATGAAGTCCTTGACTATCAATTAAGTGTCCAAGAAATTGCACGATATGAATCCAGAAATCACACTTAGAGAACTTGGCATACAACTTCTCTTTCTTGAGTAATTCTAGGATTATTCTCAGATGATTTGCGTGCTCTTCTTTGTTACGAGAGTAGATGAGAATATCATCGATGAACACTATCACAAATTTATCCAAGTATGGTTTACACACACGATTCATGAGATCCATGAATACAGCAGGCGCGTTAGTTAAACCAAATGGCATCACTTGAAATTCATAATGTTCGTATCTTGTTCTAAAAGCAGTCTTGGGAATATCTTCATCCCTGACTCTCAGTTGATGATAACCTGATCTCAAGTCGATCTTTGAGTAAACACTTAAACCTTGAAGTTGGTCAAATAAGTCATCGATCATGGGTAATGGGTAACGATTCTTTACGGTAAGTTTATTCAACTCTCGGTAATCGATACACATTCTGAAAGATCCGTCTTTCTTTTTAACAAATAAGACAGGAGCTCCCCAAGGTGAAGTACTTGGTCGAATAAAACCTCGGTCTGCCAACTCTTGAAGTTGGTTAGATAGTTCCTGCATTTATGAAGGAGCTAATCTATAAGGTGATCGGGCTATAGATGTCGCTCCTGGAATTAGATCGATTTGAAATTCTACTTGACGAACGGGAGGAAGGCCAGGTAGATCTTCGGGAAAAACTTCCAGGAATTCTCTAACTACCTGTATGTCTTCTAGTCGTTTACTCGTGATTCGGGACTTCTTTCCATTATTTGGGTTACGAAAACTTTGATCATCCCCTGGATATATACTTTCAGTTTTTATACAGGATATGAGATTTAGTCGGGTTTTACTTCGGTCACCTCGAATGATTAATGTTTCACCGTCGATGGGAATGTGGTAATGGGTATGGGGGGAGAGGAATTTGTGGACGACTCTTTCTCGTCACAGATAATCCTAGCATGATTCTTGGATAACCAAAATCCATACCAATGACGACGTAAAAAAACTACCGGTTTAATTGGCATTAAGATCAATTATGATAGTTAGTTTAACAAGGTCCGGATTCACCTTGAATATCGGTGGTTTTATGTGTTTGTGCTGTTCTATGTTTCCGTCAGCAATTTTTGATATAGGTAAAAGGTTATCTATTGTAATGGGTGAATATATCGCTTAAAGGGTATGGGATACGAAGCTTTTATCGGTCATAAGAATCAAATAATACTCTAGCTAGATGTTGGTTTAGAAGGAACATACCCGTGACTACGTTTGGGTTTTGATGAGCATTCCTATCCCTTAGCATGTAGGCTCTTCCCTGGGCATTGTTGTTGGTGGTCTTTCGGCACTGATTTGCATAATTCCCTTTCTCTCCACAGGCATGGCAAGTAACTGTCACTGGTAGCAGATTACTTCCAGTTGCTGGCCCTTTGTTTCTGCAGTTCTTAGTCAGATGGCCTACCTTGTTGCAAATATTACACTTAACAGTGCAAGGTCCTGTGTGATGTAGAGTGCATTTCTTACACAAGGGATGGTTTCTATTATATCCATTATTTTTAGTTGGGGTGGCAGCATAAGCCCTAAAGGTTTCCTGTCTTCTGTTCTGTTATGGTTGGTGATTATTGTAGCGGTTGTTAATGTTGGTGTTATGGTAGTTGTTATTATTATCGTTGTGGTAGTTGTTGTTGTTGAAAGTTCTTCTGTCGTCAAACTTTCGTTTGTGATCACTTGATACTTGCACCGGAGTGTGCTTTGTTACCTGATCCATTAGCCTCTGGGCTATGTTAATGGCTTCCTCTAGAGTTTGAGGTTTAGAGGTGGTAACATTCCCTTTAATACTTTGAGGCAATCCCCCGATGAAAACTTCCATCATTTTCTCAGAATCTGGCACCATAGTGGGACATAAGGTTGCTAATTCCTAAAATCTTCTCACATATGTCTTGAGATCATTACCCTCATAGTCCAATTGTAAAAATTCATCTTCCATTTTCTTGGACTTTTCAGTTCGGGACAATATTCTTATCAAAAGCATCCTGAATTCAACCCATGTAATCTTGTAAGCTGTCTTCTATCCCAATAGATTGGCCACAGAAGTCGACCAGATAGAGCTCCTTCATTACAGTACCAGTATAAACTTCACCTTGCAGTTTTCGGTACCGAGTTGCTACAGGAAAACACATGATTCAGTTCTTTCAAACCATGGATGAGACAATACGCCTTTGTTCCTTTGAAGTTGATAGGTTTGCTGCTCATGAACTCTTAGTAGCTACATTGTCTTATCACAGTGCTTCTCTAGTTCCCTGTGTGTAATTATGAGTATTTTCCATGTTAGCGGCTTGTGCTTCCAGAGCTGTGGTAACACTGTCAGCAACTAGTTTCCTGATGGCAGCCTGAGTCATGGCTGGTGCTTCAATGTTGATATCCTTTAGAGGCATCTATCAACAAAAGATAACACGTAATAAGAATGATATCATAAGTTTTAAAATAATTAAAGTTCAAAAATAAACATTGTCACAATAGTGATATCGAAATCTGTAGGATCCCGTATTCACTTCACTTCATACAATCGATCACGAAATCGGAAAGCGAGAGAGAGTTGTTTAGAGAGAGAAACTAGAGAGAGATTAAGAGAGAAAAGAGAAAAGAATTTTTGATTATTTTGGAAACACCTTACATTTCCAAGTGGAAAAGTTCCTTATATACCCCCCGACACTTAAAGTGATGCGCATATATTTAACTAGGACTCGGGCTCAGGTTTTGCTTGGGATTAAACCCGAAACATATACAATATTAGATTCACTATCGAGCCCGATTCCCGATATTATACTATTACAACATTAACTAATTAAAGACCGAAGCTCCATCGTAGAGTGACCGAACTTCCTTGTTCGACTTAATAAATTGAGGCTAACAAAAACATAGATAATTCATATCATATAAGTATCTATGATTAATTAGAAATCATGGTATGATTTATAATGATAGAGACGAGATGAAGATATAAGAGAAGTTGTTTTTAGATGGATAATATCGTATTATGAAACAACAAGGATAACGAGATTGCCATTTGTATTAATATCAATGAACAACTTGCCCTTTGTACTGAACATGCTAGTCCAAAATTTGACAAGTGTTGTTAATATACCACACATCCGTGGGCTAGGTAAAACTATAACAGTATCTAATCTAGTAGTTCGAGTCCTTTCAGTTGTTTTTGAGTTCATAGATTGCATTCAGAAGACTTTCCTTATCTGCTTGGTGACGAACCTGGATTTCTTCGATGATTTGTTCTAGATTAGCAATCCTGAAGTGAGCCAGAGAATCTTGTTGTTATTTCCCATTTGCTTTCTTTGAAGTTTAGCAATTCGAGCATGAGCCTTTTGAAGTTCAGCTTCCAGATTGTCAAAATCTTGTTGTATAATTACCCGACTTTTCTTTGAGAACCTTCTATTTTGTCTTTCTATGTGCTTAATGCGGTTGAGAGAGAGTTCATCCAGGTGATTCAGATTCCTCAATTTTACTCCTCGTGACGTTTCTAGACATTACCTTACGAGAGCTTCTCCTATCTCAAAGTCTTGAGGTATGGCAAAGTAAAGGAGAATGATTGATAGGGCCTTGTTTTCTAGTGACAATATCTCGGAAGAAGAATTCTTGAGGATTAAACATTGAGATTAGCATTGAAGATGGAAGCATAATTAGTTGGTGTGGAATAGTGTTTCTTGTAGCATTAGTATGCATGCATGACCACATATAGGGTCATCATGAACAAGTGAAAGAGTTGGTGAAACTTTTGAACCACACCAATGAGTTATTGAAGAGCTAGAATAAGTTTTTCCTGGTGAAGGCTGGGAATAGTTTCGGGAAGCCGGATAAATTCCAGAAAGTTAAGAGGAAAAAGCATCCTCAATCTCAGAAGTAGGATGGTTGGGAGAAGACATCGCTCTATTAACAACCTAGTGGTAAATAACATAAGTTATTTATATAATAGTATAGTAGTTATGTATCTTTACATACTGTTTCGTTAGATGGTAGTGGACATGAGGACTTGATGAGAAAAGTAGTTATAGTTAAGGTTTCAACATTGTTCCACTATAACCGTGGCTCTGATACCAATCTATAACACCCCCATTTTGACATATATAGCAGCAGAAGCTAATCTGGGGTATTATTTCATAGTACAACAGTCATAATTATAGAAAACGACTCAAAAGAGACGTTTTTAAAGATAAATTGTCATTCAATTATTACATTTCAGAGTTTTTACAAACAGAGTCCAAAATCTACATGAAAACATAAAGTTGAATGATAATATTTTAGCATCTTCAGTCAGTGCCAATCCGTCCATAAGATGTTCAGTTACCTGAGATAAACATGCTAAAAGTGATCAACACAATGGTTGAGTGAATTCATAGGTTTATAAAAAATAGTGTCATACAATCATCATAAGATGAGTTACGCCTTGTTATACACCCATAAAGTGTAATAATTTAATGAGTACAATTTATTATGAAAACAGTATTATTTGTCTAAGCCTCATGCACTCAAACTGACTATGTATATAATCAATATAATGATTATAAAAAAATAATGGCCCCCGTGTAGTAAATTGCCATGTACCAAAAAGTTTCAAATAAAGTGCGTTTGGTTACCTATCCGGCTAACACAAACGGGATTCGTCAATCCCAATAGGCCTATTCACAATATTCACGTTCACTCGCAAGTGATTAATGGTCCATGATGGTGGGGGTCTTTTGGCATAAAGGGACTTAGACAACAGATGCAATAATATATCAGGATATCAATACATTTATTCATGGTTTATAGCATGTTCCTCCTCACGAGTTTATGAAATAGAAGATTTAAAAGTGAGGCATGAACTCACTATAATAGTATAGGGAAATCAGATTGATGGCATAAGTATAATCAAGTGAAAGTAACGCTTCGTCACGCAACCTGGGCTGATATGTTCAAGTCTTAGTGTGATAGTTTATGTTTTAAAACTTCATAAAGTTTTAACTATATCTTTGATTTATAAAATATCAGAAAAATAGTATCGCTGTTGCGGGATAGTCATAATCCAGAGGCCATGTAGTATCGTTTGAGGAGCCAGGGGACTTTAAATCGTAAACCCTGCAAACTCATCAAAACAAATACTCAAATGGAACCCTTCAAATGAAATTCCATAATAACGTGATACGATAAGATTTAAGAAGTTTCTTCGAAAGTAGTTGATGAATAAAATACGTTAAATATATAACGCAATAATGACGTCGCATTATGATTATTAACGTAAATGTGTCTGGTTTTTAATAAATTAAGTCTTTATAATATTAATAATATTTTTATAATTTATATAAAAATATATATTCCTATATTTTTAAGTTGCAATATTGCAATATAACCCTTGGTTTTATAAAAGTTTTATAAATTTAGTCCTTTATATAAAAAGTATATATAATTTAAACCTTTAACTTTAAAACTTTGCAAAAATAGGTCCTTAAGTATTACTTTAGAAGAATGACATTTTCAGCCCCTTTAGTTTATAAGTTTTAGAAGTTATGATATATACCCTTAAGCATGGAAATATTTGCAAAACAAGTCCAAAAAGTCAGCGCAGGCTTATTTAAGATCCAAATGATATTTGCAGTTATATCTTTTTAAAATAATCCTAAAGATAAGATGTTTCTAACATAACAAAAGTTTAGAAAAAGATACGTTAGCTAGAGAAAATCAAAACGTGATCGTTTTTTAGAGTTTTAAATAAAAAACACATGGTTTTGAGGATTCAAAGCTATCAAAAGAGTTCATATATGATCTTAAGGATATTATGAACATCTAATAGAGAAATATAGCTAATTGAACCGAATCTAGCTTACTTGAGCTAAAAAAGGTCTAAATGGGGTTTTCGGTTTGTATATCCTTGTAACAAAAAAAACGACTTCAAGGGCTCCTTTTTCTTGATTCTTCGTATGAGTTAAGAATCCATTGACAGAGTATGAGTTTTTGAGGTTAGGGACTTCTATTGATACTTCTTGGTCTGATTAAGACGCCATTTGAGAGTGAATAAGTTTTTGAGGTGTGATTGAAAGGTGTATGTTTGTCTATATATAAAGTGCTCAAGAGCCTTATTACCCAATTTTTACACTTTGGAGACAAGAAACACTTGAGAAATGGGTCAAGAGATGTAGAGGGATGACTAAGGAAGGCTACAGTGAGTATGAAGGCTAGAATGTAGCTGTGAATGGTGGAGGTTTTGGAGTGTCAAGGCTAACAAGGAGTGACAAGAGTGTCTTAGAAGACTTGGAGCCTTTAAGGGTGTGTGATGGAGCTACTTTCTATGGCTTCATGTGAGGTCATGGTGGATGTCATAGAGTGCTAGGGTGCTTGCTTAGGTGCTTGGTTTGCTTAAAATGGGTAAAAATAGAAAGATAAGGGGGTGTCGAGTTCATTGCATTTCAGGTTAAGGTTTTTAATTGTGTTATGGTAGGGTTTTAAGATAATTTAAGGTTTAGGATTAGTGTTAGGATTAAGGTTTAGGGTTTAGGATTAAGGTTTAGGGCTTAGTTTTAAGGTTTAGGGTTTAGTTTTAGGTTTAAAGTAAAATTAAGGTTTTAGGGTTTCGTTTAGGGTTTAAGGTTTTAGATTAGGTTTTAGAATGATTTAGGGATTAGGTTTAGGGTTTAGAAGTCATGCATTAAGTGCTTGTACCTTGTGTTAAAGTGGTGGTAAGAAACCAAAGTGATTTAGGAGGTAAAATGACCTAATTTGACTTTCTTGTATTATTGACTTATACATTGAGCTTTAGAAAGTTGTAACTTGATTTAGGAGGGAAAAGATATTCAAATGTTATGTATTGATACTTGTACACATGCTTTAAAGGCTTGTACATTCATTTTATATGTATACATTACATATAATTAGGGTTTTGATATAAACGTTAACGTTTAATGCTTGTTTTGATATAACGTTTTGAAAAGTACGTTAAATGGATAATGTACTTGGTAAAAATAATATTAAGATATAGACTTGACATATTAGGATGTTTACATGATATAAACATAGATAGAGATGACATTGGTAGAGGTTGCGTGAGCTCGTTTACTTTAGAGATGCAAGTTACGTTGCATAATGAGATAAAGCAAAAATTTCCTTGTAAAAAGGTGGTATATATATAATAGATGGATATTACAGTGCATCTAATTTAATAGATGGATATTTACATTGATGAAAATTGCGGGTTGTTATAGTATTCTTTATGTGGGTGCCTTTTTAAATATAGTTCAATAACCGATTGTTCATAAAAAAGATACATACTTTATGAACCGAACCTTGTACATGTACTAAGCGGTAACTATGTTTTGATATACAATGCATGAGGTTATTCAAAAGGCGGCTGAGGTATGCATTTTTTTTTTGTATTCTATTCATTAAAACTTATTCGTCTCACTTATTATTACCAGTTTACCACCACCGGCGGTGGAAAGGTATTTATCAAACTTGATGACGTGTGTTTCTGCAGACCAAATAGCAAACTTGAACGAAAGATTTTATGATCCAGTGAATGGAAAGGTTTTGCTAAACGGGGTCCCTTTACGTGAAATATGACATGAGTTTCTACACAAAAAGGTACTTTACTTTCTTATCATCAAGACAACGAATTTGAATTTAACTTTGACTTGTGCATATTCTGCTTTTATGTTGAGTATCGTGAGTCAAGAGCCTGTTTTGTTCAACTCTTCTATAGAGGATAACATTGCATACGGGTTTGATGGCAAAGCCAACACTTTGATATCAAAAAAGTTGCAGTACGTTTTTTTACCTTTTAAATTAAATTATTAGAATTCATTATTGAATTGGGTCGAATGTTCAAAAGATGGGAGCACTCATTTGAAACTTATAGCACACTAGTTAATGTTGATAGTGCACCAAGAACTTATCCTTACTCTTGAAGTCCATGATCATACAAATGATCCTCTCATGCCGGAATTTAGAGGATACTGTTGAAGTTAAACATACTGGCATTTTTGGCAGTGCTTATGATGATGATTTAGACACTTGCAATTCTCCTTATGCTGATCAAGTTGTGGGTGCAGAGGCTGATTTCAACAACATGGAACCTTCCACTGTTTTTAGTCCTATTCCCACAACTATAGTACACTTTATTCATCCTAAAGATCAAATAATGAGAATCCAAGGACACAGTACAAAACAAGAGGCATGACATCAAGTATCTGGAGAACAAGTTATGATTAGTTTATGTTCTAGAAAGCAGAGAAGGGTCAAATCACAAAGATTTCCAAACTGTTTATTTGCCTGTTTTCCTCTCTTAGCAAACCCATAAAGATATTCAAGCCCTTGTGATGAAAGCTGAGTTTGAAGTAATGCAAAAAAGAGCTTTTACTACTCCAGATTCATAGGTTGTACCTAGTTACTTAACCTTATGGCAAGAAAGCTATTGGTACAAAGTGGGTGTATAGAAATATATAATACCCCCAAATTTACAACGCAACGGAATACAATATTGGGGTGCTACTTCATAATACAAGCTCACGAGTCATGGTAAACGACTTTAAAAGAAACGTTTACTAATAAAAATTACATTCGATTTTATTAAAAAGATCAGAGTTACAAGAGTCCCCAATATATTTTAGAAAAACTCGTTTCTAAATTTAAGCATAACATGACTAAGTTTCTTTTAAAACATTTTTGTCGAATGCACAAAGTTCCACTAAGTCCCACGTCCTCGAAATCCGCATTCCATTCCCCCAAGAAAGTCAAGCATATACATGGAAAAAAAAAAGGGGATAAACATGCTATAACATCCAAACAAAATGTTGAGTGAATCCATAGAGTTTATAAACAATCATTTTGAACACAAGCATAGCAAAAAATTAGTTCATAGAACAATCACAACGATGCTAGAGCCACAAACCGAACCTTAACCATGTGCCCAACCCGGAGTGATAGTGTTACACACTCCCAATACTAAATACAATATGTCTCTGTATGCCCTCGCGAGGAACACACGCCAGACAGGTCGTTACGCCAAAATAGATCTATTATTATTTGCACAGCGTTCACTGGTTAGCGTGATTGACGGTTCATGAAAGGAAGGGCACAAACATGACACTCAAGCAAGTCCACATATTAAAATCACCTATGTTCGATTTTTTAAAACAAGGCAATGTATCTCCCTCGCGGGTTTTTTTAAAAATAAAAAGAATTAAATGCGAGGCTATGAACTCACCGTAATTGTAAGAAAACCAGAAGTAAATTGAAGTTTCGAACGAGCAAGAAAATCTTTATGCGCCACCTAAAAGGCGTTACGCGACTTAGAACGATAAAATATAACTAATATGTAAAAATAATATAAGTGTTCACGAGATATGTTTCCAAGATAAGCATGGCATTGCACTCAAACTTACCCAAATCCTTTGTACTCCAAACATGAGTTATAACCTGATCTCATAGGTAATAAAATATCTATTAAGTTTCGCCCTTTAATTCCGATTTTACAATGTGTACCATACGTTTTTAGATTTCAAGACTAGACGTAAATTTTCAGATTCTAAATTTGACCTGATTTCATGGACCCGTAACTCTTAGCTCGTAAATGATCTAAGTATCAGGCTTTCACTCCTGGAAAGCACTTTGAATCTAGTTTTCAAAAATGTAAGGCTCATCATCTAAAAAGTTTCAGAACCATAGTAAAAGACTCATTTACCCCTGACTATTCAAACCAGAATATTTCTAAAATTTTAACCCCTTACAAAAACAACTATAATTCCCATTCTATGATAGATATTAAAGTGAATCCAAATGTAGGTGTTAGCTTAATGTGTCTACTATAGGTCTAATCATTTTATTCCAACATTATAGTGCAAAAACCTAGAGTTAAGCTCGTTTTCCAAACAATGGTCTAGACTTGACTAGTTTTCATAAAACGGTCATATCTCACTCATACGAGAGATATGGCTCTATCCAATTAGCCACATATAGCTTAGACATATATCTACCTAGTTATCAAGTTTTCCAGAAGGCCACAAGGCAAAAATATTTCGTACCATTCTGTTTTAGCTACTGATTTGAAACAGTCCCTATTATCAACATCAAAACATCAATCTTAACTCTATCCAATCACATGAAATGCCATACTAATTGAAAAACACTCTCAAGAACATTAAATGAACATGCATATCCAGATTTAAACATCCATTTGCATGGATCAAAATCAAAAGAAAACAAGAAACAAAGAGTTAGGACTTACAAAGGATGATTATTACTATACTTTCAAAACACAACACCCCTTTCTTGTTGTGTTGGCTGGTTCGAACCAAAGAAAACCAAAAACCAAAGATCCAAGTGCTTCTAACCCTCTTAAATATTCATTAAAACTTGCCCCAATAAAACCCCAATCAACCTTCTTCAAGAATCACCAAGAAAGAACTAAAAAGAAACCCTAGACTTCACTTCAACTCTTGAAACTTTTTGAGGGTAACCAATAGGATGATTTAGTGAAGAAAATAGGTAGAAGATTTTTGAGAGAGTGGTGGTGGTGTGATGGATATGTACGGCAGCCACAAGGAACAAAGGAGGGAGGAAAATCTTTTTGAACTATGATAAAATGAGATCAAGTGAGGCTTTTATCTAAAGCATACATGCAAAATTGCATGTATGCATTGTAAGAGTTAGCTAGAGGAGGCCACATGGAGGATCCATGTGGATCTTTTTGTGCCGCCCACTAGAGGTAGTGGTGATGGTTTATTAGTAAGTATTTTGGGTAAAATTTTAAGATAGGTGGGTAGTTTTGAAGCTAACGGGTATTAATGTAAAATATAACGAGAGTTAAGGCGGAACCACGAAGTGGGAACGAACAAGATAAAAATAGTTCTACATAAATCGGGATACTTTTATGAAAATTCTAGTTACGTAGGGTTCAACCCAGATAATAGTCTTAAACGTGGATCGTAAATAATTAAAACGTTGATTTTTAATAAAATGACTAAAAGTAAATAAAAGTAAATTCTTCAAAATTTATAAATTAAATATAAGATTAAGAATAGTAGTGACCTTAAATACGGGGTTTTACAGACAAAGAAGAGTTCTGGAGAACATGTTATGATTAGCTACATCCAAAAGCAGAGAAGGTCAAATCATAAAGATTTCCAAAACTGCTTATTTGCCTGCTTCCTCTCTCAGCATGAACCCATAAAGATAGCTCAAGCCCTTGATGATGAAAGCTGGGTTGAAGCAATGCAAGAAGAATTGCTTCAGTTCAAGATTCAAAAGGTTTAGACCTTAGTTGACCTACCTTATGGCAAAAAGGCTATTGGTACAAAGTGGGTGTATAGAAATAAGAAAGTTGAAAGGGGTATAGTAGTCAAAAACAAAGCCAGGCTGGTAGCACAAGGATACAAACAAGAAGAAGGCATTGACTATGATGAGGTTTTTGCTCCTGTTTCCAGAATTGAAGCAATTAGGTTATTTTTAGCCTATGCATCATTCATGAATTTTCTTGTGTACCAGATGGATGTTAAAAGTGCCTTTCTCTATGGTACTATTGAAGAGGAGGTATATGTAAGCCAACCTCTATGTTTTGTGGATCTAGAATTTCCAGAAAAAGTTTACAAAGTGGAGAAAGCCTTATATGTTTTACACCAAGCTCCTAGAGCTTGGTATGAGACTCTCTCTACCTATCTACTGGACAATAGATTCTACAGAGGTCAAATTGACAAGACTTTGTTCATAAAAAGAGTCAAGAATGATATTCTACTGGTATAAGTATATGTAGATGACATCATCATTCCACTAAAAAGTCTTTGTGTACAGATTTTGAGCAAATAATACACAAAAGGTTCCAGATGAGTTCGATGGGAGAGCTCACTTTCTTCTTGGGTTTACAAGTCAAGCAGAAAGAGGATGGGATCTTCATTAGTCAGGACAAGTATGTTGGTGAAATCTTGAAGAAATTTAGTTTTTCTAGTATAAGGACAGCTAGTACTCCTATGAAAACCAACAAGGCTTTGACAAAAGATGAAGATGGTGAGGATGCTAATGTCCATTTATACAGGTCAATGATTAGGTCATTGATGTACCTTACATCTTCTAGACCAGATATTATGTTCTCAGTTTGTTCATGCTCCAGATTTCAAGTTTAACCAAAAATTTCCCACTTGAGTGCAGTAAAAAGGATCTTTAGATACCTAAAGGGTCGACCCAATTTGGGCCTTTGGTATCCTAAGGACTCTCCTTTTGTATTGGAAGCTTTTTTAGATAGTGACTATGCAGGTGCCAGTTTGGACAGAAAATCCACAACAGGAGGTTGTCAATTTCTTGGTTCAAGGTTAATCTCTTAGAAATGTAAAAAGCAAACTGTGGTGGCTAATTCAACTACTAAAGCTGAATATATTGTTGCTTCTCACTGCTGTGGTCAAGTGCTTTGGATCCAAAATCAGATGTTGGATTATGGATACAATTTTATGCAGACAAAGATTCATGTTGACAATGAGAGTGCTATTTGTGTTGTCAAGAATCCTGTCTACCATTCTAAAACAAAGCATATAGAGATTAGGCATCATTTCATTAGAGACTCCTATGAGAAGAGATTGATAGAGATGGTCAAGATACACACTGATAATAATGTAGCTGATTTGCTCACTAAAGCTTTTGATGTGAGTAGATTTAATTTTCTAGTGGCAAGCATTTGTATGCTTAATCTGTAGCTGCATGATCTCAGGGGAGGTTAATGGTGTATAAGTGCAGCGGATTATACACAAGTGCTATTTGGATTGAAGTTGGAAGGTAAACATGATGATCAGTTACTTAATACTGTTGGGCTTAGCTTTCTCTATTTGAAGAAACTTTGTACTGCTGGTACAAAAAGTTTATACTGCTAGGCTTGGTTAGTACTGCTTAGTTGTCATGGGTGGATTGATGCTTGACATGGTTTGGAGATGCTTTTTAGACGAATTTGAAGCTTAATCTGATATCTCAAGGATTAGTACTGCTAGGTATAACTAGTACTGCTAGTTATACTTAATACTGCTAGTTTTAATACTGTTAGTCAAAACTTAATACTGTCAAGAAGCATATGGTATGTATTGTGCTTTGGACTAACATTTGCAGGTTAAGCAAAGCAGTATGGTTGGATTTGGTGTGATCATAAACAACTGGATGTATTGAGTGGAATGGGTTACAACTGGTATGTTGGTTTGGTTAACAGTTCTTAACTTTTATTCATGGGCTATGCATAGATATGGATCCTCATGAATTCTCACATGTCTATCTAGTTATTGCTAGTGTGCTTGTGATGAATACGACTGTAGATCGGTTATTGCCATAGTTATTGGAGAACAAGTTATAATGTTAGGACTAATTTAGTACTGCTAGTCAAAAGTATTACTGCCAGGAGCTAATATTAGTACTGCTTGTTACCGTTAATACTGTTTAGGGCATAACAAATTTTCATTAATTTATTATTACCGTTGAGATATTTCCGCCAACAACTTGCTTATAGGGGTCTATGAATTGGATAATTCTTGATCTTTCCTTTTATTATACTCTTTCTTTAATTTAAAGGATCAAGTTTATTTAGTCGGTCCAATCACACCCTTAAGCTCTCTTCATAATATCTCAATTAACTTTGCCTCTACCTTCGTATTTTCATCATCGAACGGTAACAAGAACCCTTCTCTTGAATCAATCACTATATGGCGGATTTGAAGTTTGTCGATCAACACAACATGGTCGCTTGTTTGGAAAAGTCAGAGGAAAACATTGAGTTTCATCAGATAGTGGACTTCCTCTCTACATGTTCAATCAATTATGCTCTCACTGTAAGTCCCACTATCTATGCTTCTTACATTGAATAGTTTTGGAATACTGCCACTTATAAAATAGTCAATTCAGTAAAGCAAATACATACTATTGTTGATGGCAAGGCCGTGGTAATATCAGAATCATCAGTGAGAAGTGATCTTCTCTTTAATGATGAGGATGGTATTACCTGCCTAACAAATGATGAAATTTTTGAAAACCTTGCATTGATGGGATATGAACAGCTTTCTACAAAGCTTACTTTTCAAAAAGGCTCATTCTCACCTTAATGGAAGTTTCTAATACATACCATCCTTCATTGTATAAGTTCAAAATCAACTGTTTGGAATGAATTTTCAACTAACTTGGCTTCAACAGTTATATGTCTAGCAAAGGGTTAAAAGTTTAATTTTTCTAAATTAATTTTTGATGGTATGTTGAGGAACTTGGATCCAAAGATATTTTTAATGTATCCAAGGTTTTTACAACTCTTTTTGAATAACCAGCTTAAAGATTTACCAAAACCTTTTAATGATACTTATGAGACACCCAAACATAGTAAAAAGGTTTTCTCAAATATGGCAAGGCAAAGTACCAAATTTTTAGGAAAAGTTACTCCACTTTTGACTCCATGTTGGTGCGAAACCAAGCACCTGAGAGTGAAGGTTCAGCAACACCCCCTGAACCCCAACCCACACCCTCTACTTCACAACTAAATATTTCTAAACCTCAAACAGAACCACTTCAAACTGAAACACCTCCACCAGTTTTTCATGAACATCAATCTGAAGCTTACATTAAGCAAATACTCCAATCTCCAACTACATATCAAAGAAAAAGAAAGACTCAAAAACATAGGAGAACCAACAAGGACACTAAGTTACCTCAGACTAGTGTACCTCAAGACCTTGGAGCAGATGAGGCTGTCCATAAGGAGGGGGTGACAGTGTGGAAAGGGCTATCACTACTGCTGCTAGCTTAGATGCAGCACAGGACAGTGATAACATAATTAGGACCCAGACCACGACAATGCCTAATGTTGACATTCCTCAGGGAATGGATACAGGTGGCAGTCCTAGGCGCCAAGACACCATGGGGGGTGCTCCTGCTCAGACTAGGTCTGAGAGAGTGCTTGAAAAGCCCAATGAACCACCTCTCTAAAAGGTCACACATTTATAAGTGGGACGACAGTATGGAATATCATTTTGAATTGACAGATAATGAACCACCTACACCCCATGATTCACCTCTCTCAGGAGGTAACACACCTGGAAGTGATGAGGGTAGAATGGAACTAATTAAGGAATTGATGGAAACCTGTACCTCATTGACCAAAAGGGTTCTTGCCTTAGAGGAAGCAAAGACTGCTCAAGACAGGGTGATCAACAGATTGAAATTGAGGGTCAAGAGGCTAGAAAAGAAGAGAAAGGCAAGAACCCCACAACCTATAAAGAGGAGATTGTTTAAAGGCAGAGTTTTTGAAACTTCTACTAAACACAGTGTGGGTGAGGATGCATCAAACAGGGAGGAGCATTGACAAGAAAATCCATGTTAAAGATAGTGATTTTGATGTGCATGATGCTAGAACAAATAACTACTAAATGAACCCCTTCAACATGTTATGTACTTGCTGGATCAAGTTAGTACTGCTAGGCCAGAAGTTAGTGCTGCTACTCCATCTACTCCTCCTACAACAGCAACAGTCTTTGATGATTAGGATGTTACTATAGCTATGGCTCAAACTTTGATCAAGATGAAGGAAGTTAAAGCTAAGGAAAAGGGTCTTGAGTTTAGAAATGTAGAAGAAGCCTTCCTAGACCTGTCAGATCAATAACTACACTTCAACCTCTTCCAAAGATTGATCCAAAGACAAAGGTAAGAGTGTATTGGTTGAAGAAGAGCCAAAGAAAGTAAAAAGCAGAGATTAAAGGTTAGCTCAAATTGAAAGTGATACAGAGTTAGCTCAAAGATTGCATGAGGAAGAGTTAGCAGAGTTGGACAGAGCTCAAATAGAAAGACAAAGACAAAAAGAAGCTACTAATGTTGCTTTGACCGAAGAGTTTGATGAAATTCAAGCCAGAATTAATGCTGATGCCTTGTTTGCTGCAAAGCTTTAACAGGAAGAGAGAGCAGTTTACCATTAAAGAAAGAGCACAATTCTTGGTAGAGACAATATCAGCACAAAGGAAGTTTAGAGCTGCTCAAAAGGCTGCAGGGATTAGAAGTAAACCACCTACTAAAACACAGTTGATGAATCTTATGATGACTTATCTAAAGAACACATGTGGTTACAAACACAATTAGCTTAAAGGAAAGACTTATGAAGAAATCCATGAGTTGTATGAAAGACGGCAAAAGAGGAATCAAGATTTTATACCAATGGATTCAAAGAAAGAAGCTCAGAAGTCAGGTAAAATATTGAAAAGAGTTGCAGGATCATATGCAACACATAAGTCACCCAAGAAATCAAAAGTGATGAAATCTGCAAAGAATGCTACAGAAGAAGAAGCAGCAGAGTATGAGAAGGAGAAAGAAGAACTCAGGTTAAGCTTAAAGACAATCTCTGGGAATATAAGTTGCTCGGAAATGTGGATGCAAAAGACATGTATGTTTTCAAATTAACCAGAGCTGATGGAAGTTCAAGCTATCATGGAGACATGCAAGCCTTCTTAAGAAGACTTGACAGGCAAGACTTGAATGACCTATACAGGTTAGTTCAGGAAAGGTTTCAAGATCATCCTCTTGAAGGACATGATTTATTGCTTTGGGGAGATCTAAGGATGCTATTTGACCCATATGAACTATGGATGAATCAACTGGATTGGAAATTGCTGAAATGGAAATTGCATGAAAATTGTGGAGTTCACACTCTGTTTATAGATGGTAAACCTATGGAGATTAATATGCTAGTAAAGAAAAAATACCCAATGATCAAGGAATTATTAGAGAAGGTGATGAACTTGCAATTAGAAGCTGAAGAAGAAAGTACTATGGCATTTGAGCTTATCAAGTTCATCAAATCAATGCTTAAAGAGTAGTAAAATGTTTGGATACATCCTCCTAATGACCAAGATGCTTAAACTAAAGAAACTTGATGATTGACAAGTAAATATCAAGTTTAGGGGAGGATTGTTGGGAATTTTAAGTTACTACTGTCAGTACTACTTTACTACTGCTGGTTCAAGATTGATATTGCTGCTAAAGACTAAAGAAATAGATTAAGTAGTTAGTATTGCTGGTTATATTAGTTAGTATTGTCAGTATAAATGTTAGTACTGTCAGTATAGTTAGTACTGCTAGTTAATAGTTAGTGTTGTTAGTATTAAATAGTTAGTACTGCTAAAGTGATATGTATGAGATATATTTGTAACACCCCCAAATAGGGTCGCAGCGGAATAAGGGTCTGAGGCGTGTTACTTCTCAGATCAATAACACAAGATAATATAAAAACTACCAAAGAGTCGTTTAAAACTGATACATTGGATTTAATAAAGTATGTGTTACAAAAGCCCGAAGCTTTACTTGTTTACTTGTTATTA
>BQNB010094779.1:0-26036 GCA_026074375.1 Tanacetum coccineum
GTTCAAGTTGGAATAACAAACTTATTTTGTTATGTGCAAACTATAGGGACTAGTTGTGTAAACTTCCCAAAGTAGTTTGCACTATGTCTAACGTTTGGTTTGTGTTTAGCTTGTTTCTATTCTTCAGGGGCTAAAGTGGTCTCTTGTAGCCTATATAAGCTCAACCCTAGCTTTGGATCTAACACGCTTTCTCCATCATTCTTTCATATTATCTAACTCTTGTTCTTATCATAAAGATCTGTTTCCTCCTTGTAATCGTGTGATTATAAGTTGTGTATGTGAGTTTTGTATTTTAGAGTAACACCCGTTTGGGGATTACTCAGTTTCTATTGTAATTGTATTGGGTAGCACTCGTTTGAGGACTATCCTTCTGATTCATTCTAATAAAATAAAAGGGGTGGTTGGTTGAATAGATCTTGAGGTGTTAATTTTTACATGGTATCAGAGCTCTCGGTTAGAGCTCTTTATTTGGGTTTGAAAAGATTTTGGGGATCTTGTGTTTTTCATTTAGATTAGGGTTTATTTATCCCTGTTCTTGAAGGATTTCGTGGTGAATTGGTTTTCTGGGTAAAATTAGGGTTAAATCAAGAAACCCTAATTTTTGGTGATTTGGGGTTTTTGTTGCTGCTGGTATTCTGGAGTGGCTCTTTGTGTTTCTTGACTAAGTGAATCAAGAAACACCTTGGTTTGGTCTCAATTGAATCTTGACTAAGTGAATCAAGATCAATTGAGAAGGTTTAGTCTTCCGCTGTTGGTTCTTAGTGCTCTGTAACACCTCTTATCCCTTATCTCTTTATTTTCTTTTTAATAAGCTTGAGTTTCAGCCCTTGACCTACCACTAAAGTGGCAAGGAAGCCTGGGAGCTTCACTCAAGCTTATTGTTGCCATTGTTTCTTTCCTGTTTTAGTGTTCTCTTGTTGATTGATTATCTGTTCTGGTTGATTATTTGATGTTCTTGTTTTGATTGGTTGTCTATCTTTGTTCATCTATCTGTTTTATTGTTTGATTGATTATTGGTTCATCATGACTGGTGGTAGTGAGAGTAATGTTGATTCTATTAGCTCATTAGATGTTGGTAACCCTTTACATCTGCAAACTAATGATAATAATAGTGGGCCTTTAATCAATTTAAAACTTACTGGATCTGAGAATTATAGAGTTTGGTCTAATGCAATGAAAATTGCTTTACAAGCTAGGAATAAAATGTGTTTTGTGGATGAAACCTTTACTAAGTTTCTTTAATGTACGTAGTGATCCTTGATCTAATCAGTGGGAATAAAGCAATGTTGTTGTGCTATCCTGGTTGTTAAGTAGTATTTCTGATGACCTTTATTTGAGTCAAGTATATTCTGAAAATGCTGCTGAGGTTTGGAAATAATTAAAAGAAACATATGACAAACTTGATGGGTCTATTTTGTTCAATCTAACAATGAAAATTAATAATTTCAAACAAAATGGTCTTCCAATTTCTGAATATTATCATAAACTAAATTCCTTGTGGAGAGAGTTTGATATTCTCACTAAGTTGTCACCCTGTACTTGTGATGCTAAATCTAAATTGGGAAAACATAATCATCTAATGAAACTGATGCAGTTTTTGATGAGATTGGATGATGTTTACTTACCTATCAGAAGTTCTTTGTTAACCCAGACTGAGTTACCTGATGTTAAAGATAATTTTGTGATTGTTTATAGAGAAGAGTCTAATAAAGGACTTGGGTTTAGAACAGGGGTTCAAAAACCTACAGTCAGTTCTTTTGTGTCAAAAACTTTTGAAAATCAAAACAGAAATTAAAACAGGAACAACAATAACAACTCTAATAATCAAAATGTTTCTAATAATCAAAACAATTCTGGTTTTAATAATCAAAATAATAAAAGTCAATACAATTCCCCGAGTTGTAAGAATTATGGTATGAAAGGTCATACCATTGACAGGTGCTTTGAGATTATTGGATATCCAAATGGCTTTAAAAGAAATCAAAATGGGAAAAATTCTTCTAATATTAAAGGATACTCTAGTAATAATGTTGATGTTCAGAAAAACTCTTCTGGTATGCCCTTTATAAGTGATCAAATTGCAAAATTGATGAGCCTTATAGGAGATAAACCTAGTAATGGGATTGATATGTGAGAAATCACATATCCTTATTATATCCAAAATGACCCTTAAATGATCAAAATGTGCAAAAATATGCTTGTATTTGTATATTTTGTTGTTTGTGAATGTGTAGGTATGGATAATGCAAAAATCACAAGAAAACGGTCAAAGCCAGACAAACACTGACACGAGAACGGATAGAGTGCAAAAGAGCCGGAAGTATCTAGCAAAAGGTCAACAAAGTCAACCATTGGTCAACATTTGTCAACTCACAAAAGACAAAATCCTCAAAATACCCAAAATGCCCTAAATGTTAAACCTAATTTCACAAAAAGTCCCAAAAACTTAGCCTTTTATTAATAAAGGACTAACGGTCGTTAGTCTTTTATAACGAAACCCTTATACCCAAGCCCAATCCTCACCTGTGGCCCAATTTTTTATACCCGGGCCCAAGTCAAAATACCACAACCCTGGGTCAAACAAAGATATAAAAAGAGAAAGGGGCGGGAAATCCCGTTTTTACTGTTCATCTCCTTCTTCGTTTTACCCTGCATCAAAATCATGGGGTAAAATGCAATTGATTACGTAGCTTCAAGATTCGAGTACTAAGCTATGACTTGGCAGAGCAAGACGTCATCATGTGCTCTCATTGGCTAGAATTGACAAAAGGAATGACACGTTGGCTTCATACAAACACACAGGGGAAGAGAATTTTACACTAAAACCTTTGGTAAAGAAGCACAAGCCTCTGACACACGGATTGCCACGCTGGCAATCCGTGTGATCACATATTGATCCAACGGTGAAAGATTGGTATCCAATGATTGAAAGGAATGAAGGGTGTGGATTAAAAGGAGCGTGTAACAAACTTGGAGACCGGGAAGCTTCCTTATCCTGCTATAAATACAAGGGCATCCTCACTTACAAAAAGGAGAGCTAGCTTATAAAATTTAGCTTTTATGATTTTTCTTTAAAAATATTTTAGCTTATTGTTTACTTAATGTCATTTCAATTTTTTAGTATTGTAATCAACTGTTTTATTAATAGAAATCAAGTTTCTTTATTATGCTCTTACTTTTCACAAAGCTTACTTACATATAAACTTTGATAAATAAGCTGTTACTGTTTCATAAGCTTATAATAATCTCATCTCAAGCTCATCTAAGTCTCTAAGCTTAGATTGAACTCAAATTGATCACTAATTTACTTACACGTTTAAAATCAGTTTAATACCTATGCTATGGATGGATTTGGTTGCTTTGGATGATAAGCTTACCCTGGAAGAGCTTATTGGACTTTACTAGCTTATCCTTGTGATAAGCTAGAGCTTGTTGAAAGCTCATTTGAGCTTAATCTTAGCCTTGTTTAGAGCAAAGGATCCTGTAAGTTTCTTCTTTACATTTAAGCTTAAATTTACACTATTAGCTTTAATCTGTTTCATACTGCTTATTATTTGCTTATTTTAGTTTAGATTAGTTTATAATTGCTTATTATTTGTGTTTAATGCTTATTTAGTTCAATTGTTTGTTTAGATCTTAATTTTCATGTTTTTGATACAAAAAAGTCATAAAAACCAAAAATATTAGCATTAGTTGTTAGCTTATTGTTTTTGCTTATTTGATTGTTGAAATATGTTCATTAGGTTTGTTATAAGTTTATTATTACCGGGTATTTGAATTTTGCTCTTTAAATCTCAAAATTATAAGCTTAAAATGGTTTTGAGCAACTTAAAGGAGTGTTTGGGTCAAGCAGTACTAACTTAAGTTAGTACTGCTTGAGGCCATTTAGTCCTTTAAGCTCACTTTAAATCACTTATTTAAGTTTATAAAAGAAGGATTTATAAGTTTTATTTGGCTGAATCAAGTTTCAATAGTTTTTTATGTAAGCTTTATGAATCTGAGGTCATAAGCTCAAATTCATAAGCTAATTGTGCTTAATACTTTTCTAGCTGCCCTTTTTGATCATTTTGTGTTAGTTTAGTAGTTTAAATGATGTTAGATTCAAGTATTTAGGCCTGCATGTTTTGGATTTGAGTTTTAGTTTTAAACTATCAATTGCATCAGCAATAGAAAACAGCCAAGAGGTCTTTTTCTAGCTTAAATCCAAGTTAGTTAGAGTTTAAGTTAGTTTTTAAAAATAGGAGCATAAGTAGATTATAAGCTATATTAGATAGATTAGGGCTTATTTCAACTTAATTATCTTATTAGAGTATCTGTTTTTAAGCCTGCATTTAGTGAGTTGTCATTTTATAAAAACACCACATACTGATATAAATCAGTATGTATTGACCTTTTTCATTTAGTTTTTTCTTGCTTATTTTAATTTCAAATTCCTTTTTTATTAGTGTTTTAAGTAGAATTTAGGATAAGCTTTTTAGTGGTATAGTTCATTAAGTCATAAGGATCTTTTAGCTTATTAAAAAATAAGCTCAAAGATACCCTTAGGGCCTGTTTGGTTAACAGTTTTTACACCATAAGTGCTTATTTCTTTCTTTTAGCTTTTTGCTTATTATCTTAGCTTAATTCGTATTCATATTTGCTTATTAGATAAGTATAGGTTAGTTTAGCTTAATTTGATTAGGTCTTAGCTTATTTTAGCTTATTTGTTTCCTTTAGTTTGTTAAAATAAATGCCAAAAAGAGTTAAGTGATTTTCTAGCTTATTTCTTTTTATTTTAGCTTATTACTTGTTAAGACTAGCTTGTTAAGTTAGTTAAAAGGTGTTCGTAGCTTATTTAAGTCTAGTTTTAGCTTATTCAAGTCTTATAGCTTATTTAGTTTAGTTTAAAATTTTATAAATCCTTTAAATTCTAAACTGTCACTTTTCAGCTTAATTTCTAGCTTATTTCTTAAAGATTTAAGAAAGTTGTTTTTGTTAAAGTTGCTTATGTTTAGCTTTTTAACAACTTTGCTTTTTAAAGTTTTTCTAAAAATAAAAAAATAAAAAGGGAAGATGGAAGTCGGGGGTGAGCAAGGCTCGAACCCCTGACCTCAACATCCTCAACCTTTTTAAAGCCTCACACTCCCGCACACAAACCATCTCGCCCTTGGGTCTTTTTCGGTATAGGATTGCAAAATTAATCCTTTATATACATTTGAGCTCTTTTAGTGTAATAAGCTGTTTTTGCTTATTACACAGCTTATTCGATAAGCTGTGTTTCCAAGCTTATTTCTCCTAGATTCCTCATTGTTCAAGCTATTTTTCATAATTTTTTCAGAATTTTTATAAATAGTTTAGTATTTTTAATCATTTAATTTTGTTAAAATCGTTTTTAATTCATAAAAAATATAAAAAAGTCAAAAAAATAAAATTCTTTTTTAAAATATTTTCTTTTATCATATAGTTTCTAGGAAAATTAGTTTCGCTTTCGTAGGGTTTAAATTGCAAAATTTCTTTTTTTTAAAGAACGGGATTCATTCCCGTTCACGTTTTTAGTGATTTTAAGCTCAATTCAACTCCGTTTTTGTCCTAGTTTTCTTTGATCTTACTTTTTGGTCAATTAGGGTTAGTTAAAAGTAAAAAATTCATTTTAGGTTTATTTTTGGAAATTTAGGGTTTTTAGGTCCTGTTTGGATTCTCGTTTTGCGTTTTTAGTTAAAGTTTAATCACCTGTTATTAAAGTTAGGTTTAATTGTCCCTTAATTTGCTCACTTTTAGGATTTTAGAAATCAAATCATTTTCGAACCAATTCAAATCATTGTCCAAATAACAAACGTGGTCTCAATTTCATGAATCTTTGGGAAAACGACCCGGTAATCACTTACCGGTTAAAACGTGTAGTATTTTTGTAAGATTTTTCCTACTACCTTTGTCCTGAAGGGTAGTTTTGGAATTTTCTATACTTCGGATATTATTACGTATATAATTGACCTGCAATCACTTACCTTAATGTAGTGCGGGTTGCCTTGGGAAATTTTATGGATAGTCGCAGGTAGCGACGTGAATTGAGAATATGCTTTTGTGAAATATGTGTTTATGTGGTGACCAGTTGTGCATGTTCGGTATCGAACCTAGTCGGTGATTATTCATTGTTCATATTCTTTCCGATATATTTAATATATATATAAGGATATATATATGTATATATACGGTTACGAATGTCTAATTTCAAACGCTATAATGATTTGTATATGTAAGCATAGTGATGCTGATAATTTGGATAATAATATTTTATACTTATACCCTTTTATCATGTTATCACAGGATGTCTACCTCAGCGTTTGTTGACCCAGAGAGTTCCACCCAGGCTGACGGAGATCAAAGCTCCCAAGTGCCCGTACCACTTCCTGAGGATCCCTATAAGGCCATTAGGTAGGCTTATTTGGATGGGACGGACACTAAGTCCGAGCCTTTTGAGGACCCTGTTAAGCCTGAGACACCTGAGTCACCCCTCACTGTAGCAGCACCCACATCACTACCTGAGAGTACTCCACCCACTTTGGTTCCCATCCTCCGCAGGACCGTACGTATGGCTGTGCGCGTTCCACTTGCAATGTCATCGGTCCTCTCTGCCAGTATGGCAGAGGTAGCAGCTATGTCTGAGTCCGTGTTCCGTAAGAGGTTTAGGTCCTCTTACGAGAGTTCGCCGTCTTCATCACCGCCAGACCTTCCTTCACGGAAGCATTATCGGGGTACGTCTGAGTTAGTAGAGGATAGTGAGGAGGATGAGGTTGAGGAGATAGAGGAGAGTTTGGATTCAGACAGTGTGAGCGAGGACGCAGAGGACGGGGGTCCTACTGCAGAGGATGATGATCCTGCTGTAGGGGACGAGGGTCTTGCTGCGGGGTCGAGGGCCCCGGTATGGATGATGAGAGTCATGGTTTAGATGATGAGAGTCGTGGTTTAGACGACGAGGGTCATAGTGTAGAGAGTGATGGACTTGGTTTAGAGGAGGAGGAGGAGGCTGTACCCGGGGGTCAGCAGCAGGCAGCTCTAGTTGTGGGGACATCTGTGAGCGCGCCTTTAGGACTTGGGTATAGAGCGTTGAGGCACTGAGATTTAGCGTTACAGGAGGATCATGTATATAGTATGTTTGAGGTCGTACAGGGTTCTAGATCTGCACCAGAGTCTGAGAGACCCGAGAGGGTGTCGGCGTCTAGACAGCCCACACTCACCACATGGACAAACCCGGAGGACGGTATGGTTTATATTGATGTTCCTGCTTACCCACCACCAGTAGCACCTGTTCAGACACCACCTTCACCCGAGTAGACGTTTGGTTCACTTCCCATGTATTCATCATCTTCTATTGTACTTTTACCTATTTCATTACCCATGATACCGCTGACTGTACCATCACCTATAGCTACACCCGCTACAACTGAGACTGAGGGATTTTTGACTGAGTTGGGAGCTCAAGTCAAGATGTAGAGGGGATTGATTCGTGATCATGCAGTATGATTAGAGGAGCTATCGCCTGCTCTGTTTGAGAGGTATGATAGGGACATAGGAGAGTTATTTACTAGGTCGGAGGCGGTTAGGGATGAGATTTTCTCCTAGAGGTATCTGTTTAGGAGTCTATAGTACGAGCAGGAGAGGGTCGTAGTGACATTTGGAGCGATATGGAGACCAGTGTTAGCCTTGGAGTCGTGGGCAGGTCAGACGGATGCACAGAGAGCAGCTCTGTGGCATGTCATCAGTGATATGCAGGGAGAGAACCGGGATTTGCGGTTACAGCTTGCTGAGGAGAGACGTGCGCGATTAGAGTTGGCTGAGGTTGTTGACAGTATGAGGAGAGGGCAGGAGCCCAGAGGAGATGCGTAGGGTATATGAGGTTTGGATTAGTAGTTTGTGTATATCACTAAACCGGGTAGCATCGGTTAGTGTCGGTTATGATTAGAAAAGTTTCTTTTTGTATTGGTAGTTATGACGAATCATTCTAGTCATTAGGTAATTTGTATTGAAATCGATTCGTGATAGTGAAGGAAAATTTTGTTTGATATTTATGGATAGCAGTATTTTGTGTTGTTTCGTGTTAGTTTGAGAGCGCAGTTTTGCCCGTGTGGGAGTGCGTTGCGATTGGTTGCTCGTGATAGAGCGGATACCCACTTCCTTATTAGGATTTGGCGTACGATGTAGTTAGTATATTTTGTAAGCTCGAAATGTATTCGGGCTGATCGATTATACCGTCTTGTTAGGAGATCTAATAGGAAGGTAATAGACCATCATTTGTCACAAGGAATATTGGAAAGAGTTGTGATGATCAATTGAGAAACCTGATCATACTTTTGACTGTGTAAGCTTTTGAGAGGTATCTTGACCTACCTAAGTGAAGTGAGATTTAAGACACCCATTGAGTAGGATTGATTTAGAAAAGTTTAAGACGAATAATGATGTGGTTTAGATTATGAAACGGCCTTCCTAGAAGGGTAGAGTCGGGATTGTTTGACCAAGTAAAGTTTACTTAGGGATTTTGAGTAAGTAAGTGTTGGTAAAGAACCATAGGCGTTCTTGAGAAAGTAGAGTGAGAGTCGTATTGTGTAAAACGTATACCATGTAGATTTAGTCTTGTTGGTTGAATAACCGGAAAGTTTGGAAATGCCAAACTTGATAGATTAGTCGTCATGTCAAGGACTTGATCGTATCCTGACACCCGACTGAGACAGTGTGACCTAAGTGTGAGAAACTCTGAATCTAAGAGATAGTATGAGAGGCTACCGTAGTGTTGTGAATGAATATGGGTTGACCATGAGAAAATGTAGAATTTAGACTATGGAAAGACTTAGTCTTTAGAAGGATCGTAAGAAACCTCGCTTGAAAAGACTAAATTCTAGTGATTGATGTGATTCTTTGAGGAATGAAATTTCCTGTTAGTGTTATGAATTGATAATTTGAGTTGAATTTCGAGGAGAAATTCCTTTAAGGGGGTGAGACTATGATAACCGGTAATTTTCTCAGGGTTAAGTATTATAAAATATTATAGTTTTGTATTTTGAAGTCTTTCGATCTTGTCAGTTTTCCTGATGAAAGCTGAAAAGTTGACTTCTGTTGACTATTTTGCGTAAAAGCGGTTTCGGTTTAACCGGGAGTTTGATGAAGTTTTAAGTTCATAAATGAATCACTTTTAATTCTTTTTTCTGTTTTAGAGTGGTTTTGAGGTTTTCAGTGCTTTCCGGGAAGTTTTCCCGCGTTTAGCAAAAAAATCGTCACACAGCGCGTACCGGCACGACAATTTATTCAAGTATAGAGATTTATTGAAGTTGGGAATGTGTTAATGGGTTTATTTATTTAATAAATTCATAATAATGAAATAACGTTGATTTAAAACGTAAATCGTGAGTGTGAGACTTGAAAGTTATCTGAAAAATGGTTGTTTTTGTGGAATTCGGCAAAAGACTGTAACGGTCGTAAAAAGGTGAAATATTGGTTGAAAATAAGTTGTCAAACCATATTTTGTGGTTTAAAGTGTTTTTAAATGGATGAGCAAGGTTCGGTTGAGTTTTGTCAAAAAATTCATGTTTTTTGTCCGGAGTCGGCCGATAACGGCTCAAAATGGATTTTTGTAGCAATTTAATGTGATAGGTGTCGTGTGAATAACCTAAGTTTATGGAAAAATGATTTTAAACACAATGGAAATGATAACTAAGTTTGGTTGACGTTTTAAATAGATGAAAATTGAGTTTTTAAGTGATCCTGACGCAAAAAAGGAAAGCCCGAGACCCTCCTAGGATGCTTGGACGCCTATAGTGGATAAGAGGGGACTTGGAGGCTAAAAAATTGCTAGTATGTTCCCTTGGTACACAAATATATCACAACCTTAACCAATTTCTCATACATGCACCACATTTTGAAAATAAAAAACATAAAAATCTCTCCCTCTCCCTCTCTATATTTTGGACGAACACAAGAAAGAAGAAAACAAAGATTTTTGAAGATTTTCTCAAGAACACGGGTTAAGATAAGATAGTGGGTTGATAGTTAGTAGACACGGGTTATATAAAAGGTGTACGAATTCGTTCCTTTCGCGTCAAAACCGAACCAAGGTCATCCAAACTTGTAAGTTTTCTAAACTTTGTTAAAAGTTGTACTTTTGTGGCTATTATGGTGTTAAAACACTAGTTGTATAAGTTGATCGTCGTAAAAATCGAATCTTGGATATGAAAATGTGAAAAAAGGGGGTGTTTGTGCGTCGGCAAAAAAAGAAAGAAAGGATTTTTGAGTTTAAATAAAATGGTTGTTGTGGTAATTTTATATTTTATAAAAGTGCTAAAAAGGGGCTTATTTTGAGGTTTGCTTATTCAATAAGCTAGGTTATAGCTTATTTAGGGTTATTTAATTTTGGCTTGGGCTTGGCCCACAGAGGGTCTGTTTGGTGGCTATGGTCCGACGCCAAGGTGGGCTCGGCCCACTTGGTAATCTGATTTGGATATTGGATTGGTTTTGGTAATTGGTTATTTGATTTGGATATTGGATTGGTTTTGGTAATTGGTTATTTGATTTGGATATTGGGTTTGGTTATTGGTTTTGGCTTATTTTTTGAGCTTATGTTTTTGGCTTATAATATAAAGCTTATGGCTTATTATTTGGTTTTCGGCTTATAATATAAAGCTTATATCTTATTATTCGGTTTTCGGCTTATGATATAAGCTTATGGCTTATTGTTTGGTTTCGACTTATATAAAAAGGCTTATGGCTTACTTGATTTTCGACTATTAAATATATGCTAGTATGAGCTTATAGCTTAATGCTTTGGCTTAATGAGTCACGGATGTATGTGATTTTGACTTATATTTGGTTCGGCTTAATGGGCTTAAGGTCCATTGTGTTTTGGATTATATTTTTGAACTTATGTAAAGAGGTATGTACTAAGTTTTGCTATCGGGCTAAATACTTAAAGACCATAATGGGCCATAAGGCTCAATAACAAGTAAATAAATTAGTGGACTTATAAATGGACTAAAGGATTTGTGTTGGACTAAGAGGGATTTTGTTGGACTTGTCAAATGTAAAGGGATTATTTAGCTACGGTTTGATAAAACGTGTTGAAGGTATTGATATTGTGTTTGTCGGAAAATGTCGGGTTTGTGAAAAAGTGTTTTGGATTAAGGCCTAAGGCCTTGGAAAAAGTCATAAAGACGTACGGGTCAAGCTGAATTTTCGAAAGGAATTTATAATTAGAAACTTTGCTTAAAAAAGGTAAAAAATTTAAGATTTTAATAATAAATAGTTATTTTACTTGAAAATTTAATGCAAGACGAAAGATGTAATTTAATGCAAGACGAAATAGTTATGGAAGGTGTAGTGTCGAGGTTAAAGCTATTGGACATGGACGTATTAAAGTAACGAGACATTGTAATTACCCCGTTAGCCCGATAATAAGATGAAAATAATAATAATATATTATTATTTTTATTTAAATTATTAAATACTTGTATATATATATATATATATATATATATATATATATATATATATCGTATGGATTACGGAAATGTGTATTTATTTATCTTCGGCTTTTGAGTTTTTACTCATTTCTTTTTCGTCAGATTTCCACGGAGAATTTTGGTCGATTGTATCGTTCAACGATTTGAGGTGTTTAAGCTATATTGTATTGATGTCGTACTTTGTCCAAGTGTTTTTGAGTCATTTTCGCGTAATTACCACACAACCATAATATGAGATAAAGTTTTGATAACGAGATAAAGTCTTAGTAATGAGACGACGATTTTTGTAATAAGTTATCGGTGTGAGATAACGAGTTTGAAATGATATGAATTTGAAATGGGATTTTGGGATGAAAATGAGGATTTTGCGTGATTAAAGACGAACACTTGTACAATTAGATAATTTTGTACGAGTATTAATAAAGTGAGTATATATTAGGCCGTTACCGGGTACCTTTGTGCGCTTGCGTAGAGATTGTTTGTACTTTGTCTTATTTAAGATTGTGCGGTTACTTTTGATTGCTGATTGAGGTGAGTTCTTGTAGCCCCACTTTTTATTATTTTTCCATTGCGGGAAAATTATACTCAAATGTGTTTTAAAATGTTTTGAATTGATCTGTGCGAAATATGGTTTTGTTTTTGGGACAAGATATGTGCTTATGACTGCTATGTGAATATTATGTGATGCATGATTGTTTGGATCGGATGGGTACGCCTACCTAGTGTTTGTGAGATTATTAGATCGGATGGGTACGCCTACCCAGTATTTGTGTGATTATTGGAGCGGATAGGTAAGCCTACCCAGGTTTGTGTGTGGTCCTGCCTTAATTTTAGTGCTCGAGCTGGTAGGCCCTTTAGGTGCGTAAATGAAAAATGGTTATTAATTAGTGGTGATGCTAAGGTTGTTTGCATATATTCACTGTCATATAGCACTATTTTCCACCGTTAAAATATTGGCACAACTTTTGGGTTTAAGGTCAAACATACGAGCTCACTAACATTATTGTTGACGTTTTCGAGTATCATTTTTAGGTGTGTCAAAACAAAGGTATATGAATGGTATTGGAAGAGCAAAGATGTAACCCAAGGTGTTGGGATTTGAGATTTGATGATTACAAAACCACATATGAAGAACAGAAGAAAGATGAAACAACAAGGGATTAATATAACACTTTGGTATTTTACATATGGAAGAATTAAAAGCTGGAAGATTTCCATAAAGATAGGCATTGAAAAGTCAAAGAATATCAAAGATAAAGGAAGGTTTTAATTAGTTTTAATTAGCTTCCTAATACAATTAATTAGCTTCCTCAGTACTAACCTAGTTAATACTGTCCGCTTACCAGTTAGTACTGCCAGTCCTTATAAGGGACTATCTCTTTCTGATCCAACAAATCCTGAAGAAGATGATTCAGAAATACCTTCACTTGAGGAAATCTATCAAAATTCCACTAATGGTATTTTCACTACTTCATCTTATGATGATGGAGGTGCAGTGGATGCTTCACAAACTTGGAAATTGTTGTGAATGTTAGTCCTATTCCCACATCAAGGATTTACTCTACTCATCCTAAAGCACTAATTCTAGGAGATCCAAACTCAGCAGTTCAAACAAGAAGCAAAGTAAATAAAAGTTTTGGAGCTCATGCTTTTGTCAGCTATGTTCAAAAGCAAAAGAGACAACCTACAAGGACTATCATCCATTGTTTTTTGCTTGTATCCATGTTTTCTCAACTGAACCCAAGAAGATTTCAGAAGCTCTTGAGATGAACAGCTGGGTTTGATGATATGCAAGAGATTGTTGCAGTTCGAGATACAGAAAGTTTGAGGTCTTAAGCTAGATTTGGCCTTATGGAAGAAGGCTATCGGTACAAAGTGGTTTTTATCGCAATAAGAAGGATGAAAGAGAGTTGTTGTCTGAAATAAAGCAAGGGTGTTTCTCATGGACCTAGGCAAGTGGAAGGGATAGACAATGTTGAGGTTTTTGTCCTGTGGCAGACTTGAAGTCCATAAGGATCTTTTTAGACTTTGCCTATATATGGGCTTTTATAGTCTATCAAACGGATGTTAAAAGTGGCTTTCCTTTATGGGAAAAGTGATATGAAGTGGTTGATGTGTCTCAACCACCAGGTTTTCTAGTTCCCATATATCTCAGAGTATACAAAGTTGTTAAAAGTCTCTATGGGTTACATCATGCTCCAGTGCCTGGTTTGCACTTTATCTACTTTCTTGTTCAAAAGAATGGTTGATGAGTTACAATTGACAAATAACTCTCTTCCCTAAATTAAGGTCATACATGATATCATATAGTTCAAGTCTATGTAGATGATATCATCTTTGGGTCTACAAAGAAATCTTGGTGTGATGAGTTTGAGGCATTAATGAAGAGTAGATTTCAAATGAGTTCAATGAGAGAGCTCACTTTCTTTCTTGGATGATACTTTAACTAGTAAAGTTTTTTCTTTCATGGTTAAGAAGGGTAAGCATTTCTCAGGGAAAGTAACCCCTTTGTTTGATAACTTTGTTGGTACAACCAACTCAGATGAGTGTGCTTCTTCAGAAAGACCATCTGAAGCACTACCTACACCCTCTCCTGCTCCCACTAGTGAAGTACCTAATGACCCACATACTGACTCATCTCCTGCTCAAACTAGTGAGGTACCTTTTAAGCAACAGACTGATCAATCCCCAAGACCTTTACTATTTCCTATAATTCATGATTCTATCCCTGTATCTTCTGGTGAGAATTTATTTTACAACACGTCCTCAATCCCTTTTCAGGGAATGAGGGTGACATGACTCTCCAAAAGTGTCTATGATCTTTTTTTCACACATATACCCTTTAAACATCACCTCCCCCTTACACCTACCCCAAATCCTTACTCAACACATTCATAGAATATTATATTACTAAAATAAGAGATAAAACATCATGAGCATGGTGAATATAGTTGTATCATTGAAAGCAAAATATTCCCAAGCAAAGTTCTCTAAGAAACATGGGTGCACAAGAGTCTGTATCCAACAAGGGCTTCCTAAATACCTTATTCAACACTAACCCCGCGTAATTTTGATGCTGATTAGAGATAGAAGACGGATCATCTTCCCCTCTCCATCACAGAGAGGAGGACAAAGAAATAGTAGATGAAGTCAAGGAGATTGATGAGATTAGACTTAGTATGTAGATGTAACTTAGTATTGACCAATGAAGGACCTATATCTACGACATTTAGAGAGTGGTGTACCTATAACCAAATAGTTAGTACGGAGGATTAAAGTTAGTCCTGACAGGCATATGAAGGTACTGCTCCACCCCCCCACACCCCCCACCTACCTCCCTACCCCCACACCCCTCCCCGTAAATTAATAATGCCCCAATAAAAATATTGATGGGTGTTCCTACTCTGGTGTGTGTGTGTGTGAAGTGTGTGTGTGTGTGTACGAAGGTGACTGGAACCACAGCCAAGTAGAAATCCCTGCGCTTTATGGCATGTGTAAGAAATAGGTTATGAGTTTGAAGAAATGGTGTTTCCGTGTGGCTTCTCTGCATTAAGAAGGCGGCAGTCTGCGAAGGGACACTCTCTCCTCTTCGAGAGATTAACACGATCTACTTTACGTAGTATGTTTTGGAGGAGTGGATTGTAACTCTCACTCATTCTATGGTTCTTCTCAACATGTGATGGGGGCAGCGCCAAAGGGCCGTTTTCTTAGAGAATGAAAGAGGTGTGTAGGTGTAGAGTTGACGGAATAGAGGTTGAAAAGAGGGGAGAGGAAGCTCTGACGCAAAACCTAGACACTACGATCCTACAAGATCACTTTACTAACTCTAAAGCCTTTCCAAAGATTGTTTGGGCCTGGATGACGTTCTTTTTGTGAAAAAGGTTAGTCTGAAAGGATAAGGAATTAGAAGATTGATCAGGTAGGGGTGGGCGCTATTGAGAATCTGTGAGTTAGATGAAATACTGTGGTCAGGTTAAATTTTAGACGACGTGGATCGAGGAAGACTGAGAGAGGAGTAAAGAAACGTATTAGAGGCACGCTTGATTATAGTGATGAAGAGTTGGCTAGAACCAATGCCAAGCAGATGTGGTAGAACGAAGAGGAGAGAAGATACCAGTAATAGTGAAGAGATAAAAGCTCGCTCATATGAAGCTCTCTTACTGAGTTCGAGAAACGTTTTGATGATATAAAGGCATAAAGGATTTGAGGCCTGATAGACTTCTTGCTTAGAAGCTTCAAGAAGGACGTTCTAGTTGTCGGTAAGAGAGCTCTGGGAATTTTATCTATTATTGTTTATGGGTAAAGAGCAAAGTACCTTCATGACACAATTGCTGCCTGTCTCAACTTATAGAGATCAGAAGCGTATCAGGAACAAAACCACCAACCAAGATTCAACTCAGTAATCAAATGATGACCTACTTAAACGTATGTTAGGAAACTACAAAGCTGCTGAATTGAAAATCAAGAAGTTTGAGGAGTAGCGTTTGGGAAGTGATGGTGGTAGATACAGTCTTTTTGTATGAGAAGATTTAAGAGGTCTGATGTGAAGAATTTCCATAATCTATTAGGTCTGCTGATGATGATAAAGGTTGATCTAAAAGGCGATAGACCCCGTGATGAAGAATAGGGAATTGAATTGTATTTTTAATAGTTGAAGTTTTAGTGAATACTAAGGAAGAAAGTGTGGGGGAAGGATTGGTTCATATGGATGATAGTAAAGTATGATGGTGGGAGAGATGCGGATACTAGGGGCGGTGGGGGTGGGGTAGCGCACTGCTTGGAAGGTTGTGATAAAGAAAGGGGAGGTATATTTAAATGATTGCAAGAAAAAGGCAATGAAACAATATGATGTTGACAATGAGGATGATCATAAAAAAATGCGTACTGAAGATTTTTACGACTTGAAAGTATCTTAGTAGTGAGGTGGTAATGTGAGATGAAATGTCAGTTGTGTATGTGCTAGGGATATTGTTGAAGCATGGTATCATCCACCAGATGGAAGATTAGTTTCTTTGTTATCTACAGGAGCCAATGTGAGGGAATTTGAGGGCTTTTCAACTATCTCTTGGGCTGTGGTAGTGGACGCTTCAGGATATCGGTTGATAGACAAGATGTGATCGCTATTTCATTGTATGACTTGATAAGGGTCGGCTAGGAGAAGTTTGAGGCTAGAAGTTAACCATTAGATGGTTAGTGATGTTGAAATTGATTCTTTGGGAGAGACTTGTGAGGTATGTGTCTATGATTGGATTTCCTTACAAATGGGTGGATTATGCAGACAATGGTGACTGTGTGTTCGAGTGGGGGGGGGTGGTTTTTTAATTGAGTTGTTGGTGTGGGGGCGAGCAAACCAAGATGGGTTGGACGATAGTCACATGGGGGAGTTTGTATTGAGATCTCTCATGTGGGAGTGCTGCATACTAGAGGTGGTGGTGAGGATCGTTGGATTAGTTAAACATATGGTGTGGTTGTGAGAAGAAGGTATATCCTATCTCAAAAGATTTTGCACATGCAAAAAGTGCTTGATCGCGTTGGTTTGAAGTGTGCTGAAAGAGAACGTTACTCTGTTGCTCTTGATTGTTAATAAGGTGTTTAGTTTAGAGATTGGAGCTCGGGCAAGAGGGTTGTTGCGGATAAATGTAAGAATTAGATTGATGGATTTGAGAAGGGTAGGGTTGGGGGGGGGAGTGTTGGCTACACACCACCACAACAAAAGGGTCATCTGTTCACCATGCTTTACAGGCATAAGAAACTGGCTAGTCAATGAGCAAAACGGCTTGTGGTAAAGACTTCCTCAAATACGTTTATGGTTGAACAATTTTACCAAAAAATTGTAGGTTCTCAAACTCACCTTGCGCTGTGGTGAAGAGTTGGCTAGTCCCATGATCAAACAGTTCATGGTAACGAACTACTCTCCCCTCATAATAGCTAGTGTTTGTAGCTAGCTGGTAGGTTTGCTAAAACTATATGCGTTTGCTCTTTCTATGATGCACCATTTGTTAGAGAGAGATACTCTCTCCGATATGCTTTGCGCCTAGCCTCCTAAGCGGGAAAAGGTATGTTGGGTAATAGACCAATCGGAATTACGTGTATGGTTGACAGTTTACCAAAGGAGTGCTACTGTATGGTAATTAACTCACATGTTTTTAAAACTCGCGCTCAAGAGGTTTATCATAGTATTCGGCACTCGCAGAGAGCTCTCAAGGTGTTTTCTGGTAAGGAGGAGTATCAACCAATCGTTAATTGCTATTCGTTTGCCGTTCAAAAGAGATTTTGTGGTGATAAAGCCCAACAGTACTTTATTGATTTTGTTAGGTTAATTAAACAGGATGTTGCTGTGTTAGCTGATCGAATAGTCAAAGTTTGGCAGAAGTGTAAGATCGGATGAGTTTAGAGGATCAAGGAGCATGGGTATGCGTGTTTGGATACGTTGTTCGATCATCTTCTCTCGCGCACTCTGGATAAGAGAAGTAGAGAAGAAACATGATAGTGATACCCTAAAAAGAGTGTTTGAAATGGTGCGTTGTTGAGTATCAGTAGAGCGATGCTGTTGTATGTGGTGTGGCACAGAGTCCTTGAGCGCTTACAAGAGTACCTAAGCTACATCTAGGTACAAAATAGTTTAGTTACTGGATATGTTATAAGTGGTTCCTCGTGTATACCGAGTGGTTGTACAAAATGTAAGTACTGATCTAGTGATGGAGTGAGTTAGTACTTGTTAGTTAGAAATAGGTTTGTTAGGTAGTGTTTTATGAGATTTGTATAGAGATTGTATTTGTCAGGTAGTGTGGTGTGTGATCTTTTTGGGGGTATTAGCGACGGTTTGATGTAAGCCTGTTTGGGTTCATCGCTGCTTATTCTATTAAAGGATCTCGTTCTTGGCTCTGTTAGAGACACGAGTGACTTAAGAAAGGTGTCATGAGTCTCTATAGCATTATCATAATCTCAAATTGAGTTAGTGGGAAATCTTTGAAATGGCGCGCAGAGCAGGTATTAAATGAAGTTATTATTTAGTTTTACATTGGTTGTATATTTCTCGGTAGGTGTTGTGTTAAGATTCCGCGGCATTAACAGGCATAGTAGAGATTATATTATGCTCGTGTGGAAGTCGTTTCTATTATGAGTGGGAGTAGGGGTCAGTTGTATTTTATACACGTATAGAGAGAGATATGTGTATCGCCTTCCTCATTATGGATGTAGGTGTTCGTTGAGAGTTTCTATGTGTCTGTTTTAGGACTTTGAATCAGATCTCGTTACCAAATTCGTGAATCATTTTTCCTCCTTCGAAGACCATTCACTTATAAAATAAAATCGCTCGTTTTACCAAAATTTGTGCGTTTTTAGTGAAGCGTGGGAATGATTTAAGGAAATGCTTAGAGCTTATCCTCACCACGGATTTACGGAGTCAACTCAAGTTGACACCTTTTATAACGGTTTAAACGACAACGATCAAGACTCCTGAATGCCGCTGGCAGGTGGGAATATCTTTTGAGAAGAACAACTAGATAAGCTATGGAATATATTTGAGAACAAATCAAAAAGTGAGGTTATTCACGAAACAAACCAAATGCTTCTAGGATGAATACAACTTCTACGGAGAATGATAATAAGACGGATGAGAGAATTGATAAGCTTGCAGACTAACTTTCAACCTTAGTCGAGATTTTTTCTAAGAAAGTTGTCACTCCCGCTCCGGTTAAAGCGGTTGAGAAAACTTGCATTACTTGTGGTGGTGCCCATTCTTGGTATAATTGTCCGACTACCGATAACAATCAAGCTAGTGTTTGTGCGACCACGGGTACTTACAATCAAGTTAACCCTCCAAACCATGTTAGTAATCAAATGGCACCACCAGGCTTTGCTCCGGTGCAAAACAATGGTCAAAATAGGTTTAATCAAAATCAAGGTCAGGGGAGGGAATATTTTATCAGGGAATAATTTCATGGAATACAGGTTTTCAAGCTCAAAATTTCATCATGCTCCTGAATTTTCAAAGCCAAGGATTTAAAACCAACCATTCAAGTGCCTAATAATCAAATTCAACAAGAGATTTTAAATGATTTTTTGAGTTACAAGAGAAATAACGATCAAATGTTGAGAAACATGCAAAAATCAATACCATCCTTGAAATGAGACCTTAAGAATGAAATTCAAACCACGATAAAAATCGCAAACAAGCGTCATGATGAATCAACAAACTACTTTTCAAAATATTTGCAAAACATATATGTGGGATTTGTTTCAACACTAAGCCTCACTTCGGGTACTCTTCCGAGTAATACCATTCCCAAACCCGAACGGGTGATGAGTTGAAAGCGCGATCACTACTCAAAGTGGTGTTGCTTACAAGGGACCCTCGATTCCTACTAATCCTTCTCCTAAAAAGGTAATGGAAGGAGAAACCAAGGAGACAACGGATAAAGAGCAATCAAATTTCCAAGGAAGTACCACTCAAATCCCACCTCCGGTTACCCCCATTCTAATTTCGGAATCCGATGTTCCAAAGACTTTGCCTAAAACCACTCCCATTCTGGAACCTGATGTTCTGAAGAATTTACCTAAGCTACATATTCCATATCCTTCTCGACTTAATCAAGAAAAGTCTCGTGACAAAGCTTCAAATCAAAAAGAGAAGATTTTTCAAATGTTTTAAGATTTGCGTTTTGACATAAGTTTCGCGGCTGCTTAACTTTTGATGCCAAGATTTGCTCCTACGATTAAGAGTTTGCTCTTGATGAAGGATAAAGTTGCTTGTTGAGTTAGCTAGATTACCGTTTGATACGAGAATGGTCTCGGCGATTGTTTCTCAAAAAGCTTCCCGATAAGCTTGGACGATCCCGGCAATGTTCTTATGAATGTATATTTTCAGGAATGGATGTATGTTACGCTTGGCCGATCTTGGCGGCGAGCATAATATCTTATGCCCTTTATATTGGAAAAAGCTTTCTTTACCTGAAATATCAACAAACTCGGAATATGACTTTTAAAAGTTATGCGGACTTCCGATCAATTACTTATTCCTATAAGGATCAGCGAAGATGTTTTTGTCAAAGTTGGGAAATTCCATTTTTCCTATCCGATTTTGGTTGTTGTTGATTTCGATGTCGATCCTCGTGTACCTCTCATACATGGGAGCTCCTTTTTGGTGGAAGGTCGTGCTTTAATGTTGTTTATGGTGAAGGAAATATCCATTCAAAGTGGATTAACGAAGCCGTCACTTTTAATTTAGATCAAACCATCGAGAATATCCTCTACAAATGATAAGTCAGGTTAACCGAATCTGGACATCATTGTTGCAGTTTGTGAGGAGTAGGCTCCAGAATTGCTAGGGATTTGATAATTCTTCGGCGTGGCAATCCCACCCCGACGTCTGAGCATTTTTACTTCCGGTATTCATTTGGAAGAATCGAAGCTTATACTCATAGATGATTCGATTTCACCAGATGTATCCTAAAAAAAAAATTGCCTAAAACAATAAAAAAAAAATACATGATCAAAAAAAATTGATCATGCCGATTGCGATCCGGAGGAGGATATTTGCTTAATTGAAAAATTGTTAAATAATTACCCATTTCAACTTCCTCCGATGGACCTTAAACAAAGTGAAGTGACCGAGGCAAAATCTTCATTGAAAGCCTCCTGGAATTAGAGTTAAAAGATTTACCGTCTTACTTGGAATATGCGTACTTGGAAGAAAACGATAAGTTCCTGTGATTATTGCAAAAGATTTAAAAGATAATGAAAAATATGCTCTCTTAAATGGTGCTTAAAATCTCATAACCGGGCCATTTGCTTGGAAAATCACCGCATACAAGGTCATGACCTGTTTTTATACACATAAATCTTGATGGAGGGAATGATTACAAAACCCACGGTCAGAAGTCAAAAAGACGGGTTAACCCAAAAATTCACGATTTGTAATAAAAATGAGGTCTTAAACTTTTGATGGGTATGATTTACCCGTTTTTTTCCCTCGAAGCCCCATGGGTTAGTCCAGTGCATTGTGTTCCAAAGAAAGGTGGAATAACCGTTGTTGCTAATGAAGAAAATGAATTAATTCCAACATGTTTAGTTTTAGGGTGGAGTGTTTGTATTCGATATATTGGATTTAAATGGAAGCATCGAAAAAGATATTTCCATTGCCGTTTATGGATTAGATGATGAAAGATTCGTCGGGTCAAGTAAATATGAGTTTTTATTGTTCTAGATGGATTTTCAGGGTATTTCCAAATACCAATAGATCCCCAAGACTAGGAGAAAACTACTTTCACATGTCCGTATAGAACTTTCGCATACCGTCGTATGCCATTTGGCGTGTGTAATGCTCCCAGTACTTTCCAACAGTGTATGATGGCCATATTCCATGATATGATCGAAAATACTATAGAAGTGTTATGATGATTCTTGGTTTTTGGGGAGGAAAGTTTTGATTCATTGCCTCTCCAATTTAGAAAGATGCTAAAACAGGTGTGAAGACCGAATTTACGTTTTAATTGGAGAAGTGCCACTTTATGTGTAGAGAAGGAAGTGTGCCTAGGGCCATAAAATTCGAACGGAATTGAGGTTGATCGTGCTAAAGTTGATGTTATCGCTAAGCTCCCTCACCTGACTACCGTTAAAGGTGTTAGGAGTTTCTTAGGTCATGCAGGTTTTTACCGTCGTTTTATCTAAGACTTTTCCAAAATAGCTAGACCAATGACTCACCTTCTTGAGAAGGAAACACCGTTTGTGTTTTCTAAGGATTGTATTGATGCTTTTTAGACTCTTAAAGTGAAGCTTACCAAAGCTCCGATCTTAGTTATCCCGGATTGGAATCTACCTTTCGAATTCATGCGTGATGTAAGTGATTTCGTGATTGGTGCGGTTTTTGGACAACGAAGATCGAAGCACTTTTAGCCTATACATTATGCTAGTAAGACAATGACAAAAGCTCAAATTCATTACACTACCACGGAAAAGGAAATGCTTGCCATTGTATATGCTTTTGAAAAGTTTTGACCATATCTTGTCTTATCTAAAAAGAATAGTGTATACGGATCACTCAGCTTTAAAGTACCTTATGAACAAACAAGACGCTAAGCCGAGGTTGCTCCGGTGGGTTCTTCTCCTAGAAGAATTTGATATCACCATCCGTGATAAAAAAGGAAGTGAGAACCATGCAGCGGATTATTTATCTAGACTTGAGAATCCTCATAAGGATGTGTTAGAAAACAAGGACATAAATGAACATTTTCCTTTAGAAACTCTTGGTGCGATAACTAGTGAGAGTACCCCATGGTTTGCGGACTATGCAAATTACCATACGGGGACTTTTATCATCAAAGGAATGACAACTCAACAAAAAAGAAAGTTTTTTAAGGACGTTAAACATTATTTCTGGGACGATCCCTATCTTTTACGTATGTGTGCGGATCAAATCATTTGACGGTGTGTACATGAGCAAGAAGCTATTGATATTCTCAGAGCTTGTCTAGAAGGACCCACCGGGGGCCATCATAGTGCCAATCTCACCGTTCGAAAAGTATTTGTGTCCACGGCTCAGAGAGAGCTTGTGTGGATTAGTCCGTCGTCCGTATCTATTGAGATTGCCCGCATTTACATCATGAATGTCAAATGTCTATGGATACTAGAGAGTCAAGAAGGAGTGTGAGGCATCAATAAATTTACCAACGAGATGATATGCCGCAGTAGTTGATTGAGCGCGGGGTATTCAAGTTTGTGAAATCTTTATGTCGGTTTGGTTGTATGGTTTGTTGGCATGGGTGTTTGATTAGATGGGTAACGCTGAATGGTTTTTTGACGTCTTCACGAGTGGGAATAGTGAATGCCATCCTCGTAGCGTTGATTATCGGATTCATGCAGGGAGAGAGAGACTGTTGCGTTGACGCAAGGGCGCTTCCAGCAGGAATGAATTCTAGAGTTGTAGGTTAAAATTTTTGTCTCATCCCCTCTCGTTGTCGTGATGTATGCCGGCTATAATTGAACGGAGTACGTGTCCATTAGAGTGGGATATAGTATGTGATCAGCTGTGTGGGAGACCTCTCTCTTTTGTTTATTGAGCCAGTTATGCTAAAGTAATGTTGTTTAAGTATGGGATCAACTGTCATCGGTCTTGCTAGGGCCGCTTATGTTACCCTTGATTACGGTCAACGATTGATGAGTTAAGGTGAAGTCTTGGCGGTCAAGGGTGGTTGTGGGAGGGATGACTGGCCGGAGAGGATTGCTCAGGCGTTAGAGTATGCGTTCTCGCCAGGGGGGTTGCGATCGGGAAGAAACCGGTGCCTGGCGCGTGGTTCCGACCAAGAGACTAGGGTTGACGCTTTGTGGGCATATGTACGTAGCGCTGTTTAAGATACCAATTGGTTGTGTATGACGACCTTTCAAAGTTAGTGTACGTGTAAAGTCTTGCAGTCTTTTTTTTACTTGTGATGCTGGAATTATGAGCATAAGAATATTTGGGGAGGTCTATGTATGAAACATGCTTGCAATTGGTTCACGATGGCTTATAAAACCGAGGGATAGTCAGGCTATGATCATCCTTGGTCTCGCTGGCTGTTTAACTGGTAATGAATCCTATGGAGCTTCGTGATCAAGCTTACAAGGTGAATTCTTTGATTTATAGAATGATGTGTGGAATTGGTTGTACGCCTTACAAGTTAGTGTACGGAAAGTCTTGCCATTTACCTATCGAGTTAGAGCATAAAGCATATTGGGCTTTGAAACATGCTAATTTCGATCTTAAAACCGCGGGTGATCACCGGAAGCTTCAACTTAATGAACTTAATGAGCTTCGTGATCAAGCTTACGAGAATTCTTTGATTTATAAAGAGAGGACAAAGAAGCTTCATGACTCAAAGATCAAAAACCGCATTTTTAATGTTGGTGATCGAGTTTTACTCTTCAACTCTCGTCTTAAGATATTCTCCGGAAAGCTTAAAACTCGTTGGTCAGGACCTTTCACCATCACCAAAGTTTTTCCATACGGAACCATTGAGTTATCTCAACCCGATGGTCCAAACTTTAAGGTGAATGGTCATCGTGTGAAGCATTACTTCGGAGGGGACTTACCACCCAAGGTAGTCCAGGATCTCCACACTTTCTCCAAGGACGAATGAATTCGGGGATCGAGTCAAGCTATGTGACTCGGTTACCAAAAACAAAGCGCTTCGTGGGAGGCACCCCATGCTTATCCTTCTATTTTCTTTCTTATTTCTATTGTGATGTGAGGAGGCTTGTACTCTTTCGATTCTTGTTGTTGTTTGTACTTGTGATTGTTTGCAGGATTGACCCAAAATTTTCTGAAGACTCTCGTGTTCGGTGTTTTATCCCGGTCCACTCGAGCTTCCTAGCCTTTGCTTGCCATTAGTTTGGGGAAATCCGATATCCTAAAGATTATTATCGACTAACATTTATCTTTTAGCACACTTGATAAACGGCTTAAGATTTTTGTGATACTTTCTTCAGGCTTGAGTTATGCATTCGACCTTTTTGAGTTCTAGTATGGGGTTTTTAGCTAGGAAACATTGAGGACAATGTTTAATTTTAGTATGGGGTAGTATATCTTCGATATAATCTTACCTATTTTTGCCCGTTATTCTCACGTACCCGTTTTCCCACCAAAATTTTCAAAAATATAAAAGTTTTTAAAATTTTCAAAAATAAAAGAAGTGTTTTGTCATAATTTTGACTTTCCTGCTGGGTAGAATAAGAGTAAATTTTGACTCGATCGAGCGTGTTGAGCTCTAGCTTGTTCCTTAACTTTCAGGCTAAGCGTTCGCAAAAATTCACGAAGAACGAAAAATGATAGAGTTAAGTATGAGTGGGATGCTAAACAAGGATTAGTTGGAAATCTTAAGAGCTCATGTATGTAATTTGTGGCTTTTTCTCCCATAAGCTCTTAACCAGAATAATAATACGTGCTATTTTTGGAGATTAAACTTAAATCAACAATTTTTATGTAATATATAGCAAAAATTTTAGTCTTAGTTCAAATTTATACTTGAATTTTTCAAAAAGAAATCTTATAAAAAAAACAAAAAAATAATAGAATATATATATAATAATAATAATAAAAGCTGTGGGCTGATAAAAGTTTACTACCTCTTGCCGGCTCACAACTGATGTGGTAGTCTTCTAAAAAGCCCATAGTAAGAATAAAAATCCGAGACTGATAAAAGTTTGTTGCATCTTGCCGGCTCACAACCGATGTTGCAGCCTTCTAAAAGGTCGAGGGTTACAATTGCATAAATGTTTAATATTAAGTTTAAATTAATTAATAGATTTCTATTTGTTAAATTCAAATATGCTTTTGATTTTTGACTATTCTATTTTAAAAGCTATGCATATACGGGAAACCTAGAGTTTTTGAAACCTTAGGTCCATGAGTCCCGATACTAGTCTCTGTGGGGTGTCAAAATCCTGGTCACTTAGCCGCAAGGTTGGGATGTGCCGAGACGAAAGTCGCTACATGGGACGATCTCGCCTTCAAACTCATTATTCTCGGGTGGAACGTGAAGAATAGAATTTTTTAAAACGTTGATCCATAGTTGAAAT
>BQNB010094780.1:0-19674 GCA_026074375.1 Tanacetum coccineum
ATTTTTTTATATAACACACTTTATTTATCAAATATATAACACATATTTACCGATTCATTCAGATAAAAAAATACCCGCGAAATTTTTTTATATACATATACTATAGGTGGAAAAAAACGGTGTCGTTTTTTCCACCTTTGCTACAGTGCCCCACTTTGGCTCATTTTATTGGGCTCCCACTTTGGGCCGGCCCAATGGTTTTTTTTTTTTTAATTGTTGCCATAAAATAGGGAGAAAAAAAATTACAAAATTATCGATTTATTCAGATAAAAAAAATGCCCGCGGAAACATTTTCGATATCTAATAACTTTAAAATAATCCTTGAGGACAAGGCTCATCTAACGGGGGAAGACTATAACACCTCGTGTTTTAGGTCATTGTACGACATTATGTAATCCACAATTTATTTTTTTTTGGTTTTACGCGTTTGCTTTTAAATCGTAATCGTTAAGCTAAATCGCGTAAACTAAAAATGATCATTCAATGTAAACGGGCATTAAACAATTAAATGTTTACATCAAGCAAGTGTTATATGATTATTTAGAGGATAATTATTATCATTGCCCATTTTATTTTTATTGGTTACGTTAAGTGTTTACGTTTCGCGATAAAATACGTTTAGGCCTTCCCGGAAGCACGTTAACTTATCTACGCTTCATCAAATACCCAAAATTTGTACCCAATACTTAAAGTTTATTTAAAACTTCAAGTATTTATCACTTTATACATATTCTTCATGAAATAATTCAAACCAAACCCTACAATGTACAAATTATACATTGTATTTGATTTATACTACATTATACTTAATATAATGCAAGTATTCATTATATAAAAGATCAAAACATATCCTAACTTATACACAAGCATGATTTCGTGTACATATGACTAGGAGGACAAGATTGGACCAAGAAAACTTCACAAATATCTCCATACATGCATCTTGCATCCACTTGAACTCATGACTAGCCAAACTTATCCAAGATAAGCTTCAACTTTCTTTCCAAGACTTTCCACCTTGCATACTTCCACTAGACATCAAATATCTTCATAATATCTTCCAAGTAGTATATATATGCATGCACATGTGAGCTAGGGACTCATACACTTCACTTCATTACTAGAAAAATCACAAAACTCTCCCTTTTTCCCTCTAATACCCCACGGCTCAAAACCCCCTCCAAACCAAATCCATTGCTTGATTTTCTATCATTATACAAGCATACACACATCATATCTAAGGTATTCTAAGAAGGTTTCAAGAGTTGGTTAACCATTTGCAAGGAAGGAATCAAGAAAAGAAAGAAAGGGTTTACCTAGGAAAAATTAGGGTTTCATCATAATTTTTCAAGCCAAGAGTTTAAATCACAAGGGTGTGATTGGTTTTCTTTTCTCTACTCATCCACACAAGGTTATATATAAAGCTTAATCATTTCATAACTAAGATTTTATGTGTTCATATGTTATATTTAGCTAAATCACCATTTAGGGTACTTTTGAATATGTAAAATGGATATTTACTTATGATTAATGTTATATGGACTTATTTACATGTCATATGAATGGTAATATCATGTTAAAAGGGATGTATAAGTGTTCTAACATGTTGGTTAAGTATGAACATGTTTATGAGCAAATTAGGGTTTCTAATGTTAACTTATGAGTTACAAGTGAAAATGGTAGTTAAACTTGTTATCTTGAACACACTTGAGCAAAGCATGATCTAATGGACTTTATATATGTAAAACATAAGATAGAAATGTTGTGAAGTAGTTGTAATAAGGTGTTGAAGCTAAATGGTACTAAAATCAAGCTTAAAACATGTCTAAATCACAAAACCTTAAACTTTCTGTTTTGGTCCGAATTTCTTAACATCCCTTTTATGTTTTATAAATATATTACATCTCATGAGGATTCCAAAATGATAAGAAACTCAAAAATCCGATTTATAACGAAGAAGATACGCTAGTTACGAGTTTACGACGCTAAATACTTTATAAAACAAATTTTATAAAAAGTTACTATTCATGGCAGAAACTTATACTTTGTAAACATCAATAATATGATAAAACTTTCAATTACGAGAACGTGTTCGAAAGAATCGCTAAAAACGGAGCTATAAAGAATATGATACGACAAAAATAGGTTTTATGTTAATTAAAAGTATAAAAACGATTATATAGTTGTTATGAATAGTAAAAAAACTATTCATCACAGAATCTCAAAAACCTAAAAATGTGATTTTATGATCAATCGTCTTAATACGAAAGCGTGGGCGTAAGGAACGTGAGAAACGGGCTTAAAACGATAAAGTTATGTCATTTTTGCTAAAAGCGTAATTATAAACGTTTTTACTTTATAAATACGATTTCACGTAAACGACTAGATGGTGATATAGCTATATAGAATATATATGTTATTAGTTATCGAAGTGCTATATTACTAGGGAATTTCATAATGAGGCTTCTTCGGATGGCGTATTGACGAGTTGTTGGATTTACAATTTAAAGTGTCCTAACTCCTCGTACGTCATGTCATGACCTCTTAAATTATGATAGCCCGAACGATAGTACGATGATAACTATATAGGATTAATATACAGTTGTTGTTAGACAACGTACTTGAATACTGATTCGACCTATATTAACTAGGTTGCATTCGGGCGTTAGCGTGACGCGTTTTTACTTGGGATATTTTGTTATCAGTTTACTCACTCAAGGTGAGTTCATAGCCCCATGTTTTACAATTATTAAATTACAAGTTTTTGGGGTGAGAAACATATGCATGTTTTACAAATTGGACGCAAGTGTACATTTTATCATGATTACGTCACACACACGTTCCCACACCACACACAACACGACACACACAACAAGCTTCATAACAAGGCGAACACACCCCCTGAATCACAAGGCACCCACCCAACGCACCTTCCAGAGAAACCATCCAGCTTAAGACAAAGTAGTAACCCACTTGTAACCATTTCAGCGCTTAACCTTACCATGTTCTTCGGGGTGCAGGATTTGTTTAGAGGGGAAGCTTTTAGACATTGAGTTTTGTCGATCAGACCCCTTATCAGTATATGGAGTGAAGGACGGTAGTGAGGTTTTGTAGGCATAAGCAACCCCGCCAAAGGGAAATACCTGCATACCCCCCCCTCGATTCCGCACCCCCTAGACCACCCACTCCATCCCCCCCCCCCCACCCGTCCGCCTCCTTACCATCCTCTGACCCCCCCCGCCCCCACCCCGCCACGCCCGCCCCCCCAGCCCCGTTCCCCCGAACCCCTTAAGGCCTCCCCCCCCCCGATGCGCCCCCCCTATATTACCCACCTTCTGTCAGCACCACATCACGACTGACTATATCCCCCCTCTTCCCCCGACCGGATACCTCTACACCCATCCTCCACTCAAATGGCCAGCCCCCCTCGATTCACGTGATCCAAACACACCCACCCCTCCCCAGCCACACCCAGCACCACCGCACGCCCCCCAATCCTACTACTCACCCCGCGACCCGGTCCCCACCCCCCCCCGAGAGACCTCCCAGCCCCCCGTCCGCACCTCGCACCCCAGGCTTACTCGCCGCTCCCGCCACTCCCCGCGCCTCCATCCCACCCCTCGTAGCCACCCCCCCCATTCCCACCCCTCGCTCCAGCGACAAACACCTGCCCACACCCCCACTCCACACGTTCCGATCCTCCATCGATGCGGCGGAATCCATGCAAACGGCATAATAAAGTGATAGCATATGTCACCAGTGTTCATGCACACACAGTTCTCTTCCAGAGCGATGATTGTACATTCCTTGACCACACTTACCAACATCTAGCGAGTAGTCGCGCGCCCCCCAACGCCCCACCCCCCCCACCACTACGCCCGCTCGTCCGCCAGCATACCGACAGCCACTTTTGAGCGCTATCGGAACGATCTCCGTCGAGTACCCTGCAATCCCATCTCACACGTGTCAGTCAACCCTCCCTTCATTATACACCCTCTGTTCCAGCCTCTACCCCCCCCTCACACACCCCATACGCGACCTGAAACCCTTTGCCCCACCCTTCCCGCACCCCCCCAAGACTACCCCACAACCAAACTAACAACTCCAGCGACCAACCAACACCTCATCGACCCTTGTCGCTCCCGATTACACGCCTACATCCTACAACACCCACGCTCCTTTTCGTCCTATCCCTACCCAAGCACCCTCCCTTTCCCCGCCACACAACCCGCGCCCTGGCAAACCCACGGAAGATAAGAACATTTTATACTAACGCTACACACTCCTAATAACGGCCTTCCCACCCCATACAAATGCCATCTTCGTATCCACCTCTCATTCACCGGTTGAAATCTTTCTTTTCTATATTTTATTTATTTCATTTGTTGCGTCATCTTTACTTTCTCTTTTCACCTGCTGATGTTAAGTGCTATTTAATCTCATATGACTAATTCTCATCACTAGATTCCAGCTCATCTACCATGACCACTCCAAAGCCATCGCAACCAGCATACTACTTCGGACGCCTCAACTAATTATCTAAAAGTTGCATGCCATTCGTGGTTTGATGTGCGTTTGAGCGTGGGAACGGCGTGCCTTTCTTGGGATAGTTTTTTACTTATCAGTTTACCTCACTCAAAGTGAGTGTTCATAGCCCATGTTTTACAATTAGTATATTACACAAGGGTTTTTAGGGTGAGAAACGAGTATGCATGTTTTACAAATTTGGACCGCAAGTGTACAGTTTTAATCAGTGATATACGTATTGCCTAAGTACGAACAAACCCCTAATGCCCATCAATCATTTAACTGTTAATTATCTAAGAAAGTGAGCGTGAATGATTGTTAAAATAGAGTCTACTATTTGGGATTGACCCCCCTCTCCCGTTCGGTGTGACTAGCATCCACTTATCACTAGGCAAACGAACGAACGTAAATCATGTCGATGTTGGGAAATGTTACGGTTAAACATCATCACGGGCAATGTCGGGGCAGATCTTTAAGATATTGTATTCATATACTTGGTCGAGCTTCAGTGTCATAGAAAGCTTAGGAAAACGACTTACAGTTTTTTTGTGATGTCCTAGTGTCTTCCTCGTGCATCTCTGGTGCATTATCACACGGGGAAAGTCGGTTTTTATTAGTCTTCTTTTTTTGGTTGTTGTCTTTGATCCTTTATTCTTTTTTCCTCCTTTCTTTTAATTTTTGGCATTCTTCTTTAAGACACTCCTTTTCTTTCTGTCTTGTTTTTTTCTTTTTCTTGCGGGTCCTGTATATTGCATTTACATAAAACCTATGAAATTCACGACCTAATTTTTGTTGGTGACGGGTTTAAAATACATCTAAAATGTTTTTTTCAACCCAGGAAGGGAGGGTCATTATTAGCACGAGGTGCGAAAGAGGAATACATTGGTGTTATATTTTTTTTGAATGTCATAGCATAAAAAAAACAAATTTTAGGTAGCCGCAGTTAACATTTTTGTATACCTGTTATGTATGTTATTTAGCAGTTAATAGTGATGGGTTTGATGGCTCTGTGTTTTTCTGGTTTTTTTTAATCTGTTTAATGTAGTATTGTGTGATTTGGATATATTGTTAGATGTTAAGTTTTGTTGAAATGGTGCTATATGGCTGAGTTGATATGTGTGCATCTGTTGATAGATGGGTTGGTATGGTGGGGGCTTTTGGAACCACAATTGGTCCATCAATACCCTACACACACCACCGCATCTACCCCGTCCCGCGAACTCTACCCGCAATCGAATTTCTTCTCGGGTCTATGCGGGGGGTTCGGCGCCTTTCGGCGGGCTTTTTGAACATCATACTTTCTTAAAATCCAATGTAGCAGTTTTAAAAGACTTTTTTTTTTTTTTTTTTGGTCGTATCCTTTTTCTTATCTTGATATTATCTTGGGTTATTGGTTGATTCTGAGAAGTAACATGCCCCCCCCCCCCCCCGCCCCGGAACCCTTATATTATCGTTTTTTATAGGGTTATTTTATTGTTAATATATTAGTTTTTTGTTATAGTATTTGCTTATTTTTAATATTATTCTTTTATCTTTATTTTATTCCCTTTATTTCATTTTAATTAATTTTTTTTGACCCGGACCCGTATAGTTATATATATATTATGATTGATTATCCTTATTGATTTTTTTTTTTTTATTTTTTCCTTATATTTAATTTATTATTTATATGTTTTCCTATTTTCTTATTCGCTGGCGAGGACCGGACCCAATTGGGGGTGTTACATAACCAGTCTCTATTAGAAGTATCGACACCGGTTCTCTCTCTAAGAATTGGTCTCCATATTAAAATAAACACACATGTATTATTGGAAATGGACACTGGTTCTCCCGCAACATGTCTTTATAAAAACATCCAACCTAGTCCACTTCATATAACGGTAAAACGAATGTTTTTATTCAAAACCTGTCTTTTTTTTAATGTACTTTTAAAAAAAATTGGAATTCTTTAATAAATTCCAAAATTTACGAATTTAACCCACCAAAATAAAAAATATAAATACAAAAAATATATATAAACTGATTTAGATGGACAAAAAATGTCAAAATCAACCAATTAAAGTAAATAAAGACAATTTCAATTCAACTTGACATAAAGCAAATAAAAAATTCAAATCAAATTAAATCACTAGAATTTAACAAATAACCATAAAGAAAAACACTAGAATTCAACTTAATTATCTAGATCTAATCTCGCCACAATGTAAACCATGCGCCAATGATCGCGTTCAACTATTTTTTCTCCAATGGACGCTCATTACTCCAAGGTACCTACAAGTAATTTAATGAAATAAAAACATATGTTAATACATTAACAAGACTAAAGAAGTAAAGGTATATGTTAGCCTTAATTTTATATAAGTCGAACAAGAATGTTATCGGTCTTATTAGTAGTAATTAGTCTTGTTATGTAATAGGCTAATCAGGTTCAACGGGCTTGGATTGTAATCTAATATTGTTCGTATTTCGGGCTCAAAGCCCAAGATAAGCCAAACCCGGCCCAAGTTAAAAGCCCATACACCACTTAATGGGTTAAGGGTATAAATAGGACCCCTCCACACATGGAGAGGGTGTTGTTTACCATTTCTTACACTTGTGTGTGTGTAATCTTCCACTCTCTCCTTTGTCTCTCTAATAAATCTTCCTTTTTTCCTTTCTCTCTTTCTAGCTTATTGCTTATTGGTATGGCTTATTGGTATGATATGGGATAAGTTTTGGGATAACAAGTGGTATTAAGAGCCTCGGGCGGGTTTAGTGATTATTGTGTTTGTTGTTTGAGCTTATTTTTTTCGTATATTAGTTTTCTATACGGCTTATTTTTTTCTTTCCATCCTTCTTTCGTCACAGCTTTGTAAACATTTTTTGTGCTTGTTTCATTTTACAAAACGTCAACAAAAATGGATTTCATTTGAGACAAGCAACTTTTGTCATATAGGAACGTTTCTCATTTGAATATTGTATCACTTTACAAAACGCTTATTAGTTTTTCTTTTTGTTGTGCTTATTCTTTACACGGTTTGAAGACAAAGTTAAAGAAGCCAAACAAGGACGATTGAAGTCAAGAAGGACGATAGTACATCTGCGTTTCAACAGATCTACTCGCCAAGGAGAACCGACCTAGCACAACCGAACGAGTTCAACCTTCATCAGCCGATCTGGTTCAACCTTCATCCACCGAACTAGTTTGCCGATCTAATTGTACCGAACTAGTCATTCTAGCAAAGCACCGATCTAATCCAAAGTCTTCGAAAACCGATCTAAGACGAACCGATCTAAATGTTTTACAAAAGCAACTGTTCTAGACGTTTTACAAAAGCAACCAATCTAGACGTTTTACAAAAGGCACCGATCTAGTTTACTCTTGACAACCGATCTAAAGAACCGATCTAGTCCATTCTTAAGCAACCGATCTATTCACAAGGATTAGGGAACCGATCTACCACTCAAACAAGGGCAAAATCTATACGTTTTAAGTAATTTTTGGTTTTTTCGGTTTCGAGTGACGGTTAACTAAGGAACTTCTAACCTATACCATTGTGATCGTCATACTTTTTCGATCAACGTGGTTTATTCATAATTCACCGACGATAACCGTACGCGTCCAAAAGATCAAAAGTTACATCATAACCTAATTTCAAAATTTTAAACGAAGAAGGAAATGGTTTACGTAGGAAATTTTTAGTTTTAATTAATAAGTTTTCGAATATGGCACATGCAGCCCTTATGTTTCAAGACCAATTAACACTCTTTGTTGAAACTTATTTTTACCATTGGTCCTTATTTCATATAATTCAATCGTTAGTCCTCCAAAGTGAATCAGATTTCGCCATTAGTCCTTTTAAGCTCAACAATTATTAACGAAAGCTCAAGTACTTCAATTTCAAACAATTATTTATTCATGGTTTCTTCTTGGTTTAGTAAAATCCCAAAAAAGACGCTTCTTTTCTCGGTTTAAATCATAGATTTATAAAATCCCGTGAACGTTAATTGACTTCGATCCACAACAACAATCACTTTACCTACTTAAGATTTGATATCCATTCACAACATCAAAATGTTAAATACCAATACCAATTTGCCAACTCAAACATCAAGTGTTCTTCACAATGACATAGTTTCTTCGTGTTCAACTTCTAAAGTTCAAGAGAAGACACAACTTTCAAGAAGATGATGCATGAACAGTCTTAGAGAAATTCAATCACAATTTAAGTTTCTCACAGATACTTTATAAGATTTTGGTACCATGCCTATCTTTAAAAGAACGTTCGCTCAAGACTTGGAATTACTAGAACAACATCTTACCAAAGAAATAATTTTTCAGACTGATTGCAAGACTATTTTGACAAAACTCAGAACAACGTTTAAAAATGCTTTTAATTCAGAATTCAAAGAGCATATGCAGAAATAAACAAGATTTGATGCTCAATCCTTCAAAGATGCAATGATCTTTAACATGAATTCCATTGGGAAATACATGCTTGAGATAATTCTTCATCAACAACGAACTCTACAATTGTTGAAACAAAAGAAGTTGTTGCAGACACAAAAAGATCATACAAATTATAACAACCCAGAATTTTCATCAAATGCAAAATCAACCTATTTTATTATGATCACAATTGTACGGGGAAATTTTTCGCTTTAATACATACTTGTATTACCAATATCCTCACAAAATAATTAACCAATGCATAACTAAAGTAATACGTGCACACGCAGAACCTAACCCTAAAGGTGCAATCCTCTCCTTCATATATGTCAAGCAAACATCAATAACATATCCACGTCAATAACCATAATATCGTTATAACCACATAACATTAACTCATATAATGAACCATTTGCAACATTATCCAAAACGGGCCAATAAACCATATTGATCCCTCAAAACCCTAATTCCATGAAGGGTTAATATCTAAAATGAATGTACAAGCTACTAAAGCATATGTACAAGTAACATAACATCTCATATGAATATACATTCTCTTTAAAGAAAGGTACAGGTCTTTAAAAGCTCAATGTACAATCATTAAGCATTACAATCTAAAAAAGAGAGCCGTTTAAAACCTCGATTATTTCCCTTAAAGAATCTTGTACAATCCGTCAAGGTACAATTAGCCAACAAGTCAAAATCTTCAATTCCCAATATAATAATACATATCATTTCATGACATTACAAGAAAACTAAGTCAAGAAAACCCTAACCCGCATCAAACACTAAACCAAGACCTGTTTTCTTCGATTTTAACCATTATAAAACCTCAAACCAACATCAAAAACGTTTAAAATAACTTATTTTCCAACATTCATCAACCTACCCCTCATCATTTGAACAATACAACGCAAAATTAATACAAGAAAAGGAAATCCAATAAACCCTAATAACGTTCCCTAATGATAACATTCCAGCACCGTTTACTCCCACGTTTTTAATCTCTTTTAAAAACCTCCAACATCAATCAAGTGACCCATTGTACACTCTAAAATGAGTTTTTACAATCCATCAAATATTATTTTCCCCTACAATGTACAAAAAGTTTATAAGCCTTTGAAAACTCTAAAGCAAAACCCTAAATGGTACCATAATGTGCCCACGGCCTTCGTATTCCATTTTCGACACCATTTTAACTAAAAACCCAACCAATTTTCCATTAATAATCCTTAATACATGGCCTAAGATTAAGTAAATCTATCATACTGATCCATGTATACGAAAACCAAGCCAGAAAAAACATTTTGACCCTATCGCTCAAATGGAACCAGCGACTGCCAATCAAGCCAATAACCCACTTTGAACTAATTCCTTGCACATCAATCACCTCAATTAACAAGCACCTTAACCCTCCAAAGCAACCTTATGCAGCTCCTTTGTAGCCTTGCTTGGCTCAAAATGAAGCCACATGCCTCCCCTTGGTAGCTAAATATCAGCCGTGGCACGCATAGAAACTAAATCCACCACCATAAATCTACTATCCAAGGCTTGTCAAAACCTCATCATCTAGACTTCCCACATCATTTTAGTAGCTAGAACTCAGTCTGGTCACAGAATACATGTCTTGGATCAGAATACAAAGCTTCCTTAGCCTCCTCCATCTTGTTCGACTATAAATAGAAGCACAAATCCCTCATTCAAACTCACACCCACCCTTTTCTCTCTATAACCCATATAAGGCAGCAATCCTTTGATCCAATAAGTTATAAGAAGATCTAAGAGAAGTAAGAAAGTGAAGCTTTGAAGATTTAAAGACCCAAAGTGAAGAAACTAGGCGTACGAGCTCATTTTGACCTAAACGACCCATATGACTCCATTTTCGTTATTTGAAGCTCAAACCCAGGATCATGCTCATTATTTCTGCTCCATATGATCCTAAGAAGACCCAATATCAGTAATCAAGAGAGAAGTTGAAGCCTTGAAGCCTCGAAGCTCCATTTCTAAGCGTACGAAGAGAAACGACCCCATTTTGACCCGTTCTTGATCAATAAGCTAAAACCCATGTTCTAAGGATTATACTTTTGCTCCTATGCCTTTATAATGTTCATATGATCCGAAATATACCCTTTTTAAAGTTTCATAACTTAATTCATGCTCATTTTCCATTTTGATCCAAAAACGTACACCCGAAACCCTAATTTTACATTTTTCTTAAAACTAAATGTTATAATGGTTAAATGTTTTTATAATCCATCCTAACATGATTAATTAATGATAATATAACCACTTTATTTATTATTGAAGGAATTTGACTTTAAAAACCGTGCGTTTACGTTTTGAAACCCTAATTTAACCCGTTTTGCTTCCTAGCTTAACGAATCGTTATTTTGAACTTTTGTTATGTTAAACCTTCATATTTTAGCTTATATTAACAAGCTATAACCTGCTAATATCATTTAGAAACTTAAAAATTAGCTTGCATCGCATTTTAGACTTGTTTTGCAAAAGTATTCCATGCAAGGGGTATATATGGTAAGTTTTTAAAACTTATAACTAAAAGGACTGAAAATGTCATTTTATCAAAGTTATAACTATAGGGGTCTATCATGTTACTTTTCAAAGTGCAAGGTTTACTTTGTATATCTTTTAAACTAGAAGGACCAAACTCGTAAAAGTGCAAACTCCAAGGGTATATTTTGCCATTTTACATTCTCAAGGGTCTAAAATGTAACATTTTGAAAAAGTATAAAAACATGTTTAAAACCTTACAAGACATAACTTTAATTAACGCTTCTCGTGCTTATCATTTCCAGATATTGATCAAAACGCTTAAAACCGATTATATCGTATCACAATACTAGGGAGCTTCATATTAAGGGGTTTCATCTTGGTATTACGTTCTGACTGAGTTGTTGGGTTTACGATTTAAAGTGCCCTAGCTCCTCAAACGTTTACTGAATGACTTCTGAATTATGATGGCCCGAACGGTGATACAATAATTCCAAACTTTCCAATCAAACTCATAACAATATTAGACTCTCTGAACCAAAGTTCTAGAGTACAATCTACCTAAGACTTGACATATTTACTCAGGTTGCGTGACGTGGCTGTTTACTATCATTTTGCTATATCAACCTTCCCTGTTAAGATTGTGATAAGGTCGTCAGCTTTCATTTTGGAATATTTATTACAACTACCTATCAGGTGAAGTTCATAACCTCGCCTTTACTTATTTACATGTTTTATAAACCCGCGAGGGGGATACATGCTTGTTACAAACTCTTTTACATACTCGTTTATCTTATAACAATGTGATTACTTTTCAAAGACTTAAAGACTTAAGATTGTCAAACCTCACACACATTATAAAACCTGTTATACCTGCTATCAATATCTCTTTGGGTAGTATCTCCCAATATCTCTTTAATATCTCTTTGGGTAGTATCTCCCAATATCTCTTTAATATCTCTTTGGGTAGTATCTCCCAATATCTCTTTAATATCTCTTTGGGTAGTATCTCCCAATATCTCTTTAATATCTCTTTGGGTAGTATCTCCCAATATCTCTTTAATATCTCTTTATGTGATTCATGAGTTTAGGGTGATAATACTGTTCTCCATGATAATACTGTTCTCCATGATAATACTGTTCTCCATGATAATAATGTTCTCCATGATAATTATCCCTGCAATACCAATATTTCCATTATGATAACTTGTATTCAACTATTACATTTCAAACCTATGAATTTCACTCAACCATTGTGTTGACTTTTTAGCATGTTTATCTCAGGTAATTGAGCAACTTATGGCACAGAGTGGCATGGACTTGAAGATGGCTAAAACTTGTTATCATTCACATTTTATGTTTCTAGATTTTGGGACCTGCCTTTGTAAAACTCTGATTTTAAATGAATGATAACGTATCTTTTGAACAAACGTCTCTTTTGAGTCGTTTTCTATGATTATGATTGTTGTATCCATGAAGTAATACCCCAGATTAGCTTCCGCTGCTATATGTAAAAATAGGGGTGTTACAGATTGGTATCAGCGCCATGGTTATAGAGAACAAGGTCAAAAACCTTAACTATAACCACATTTCTTTTTCTAGCCATCAAAGTCCTCCGTGCCACTACATTCCGGATCAGTATGTAAAGATACATAACTATTATACTATATTATACCATAAATAACTTATGTTATTTACGACTAGGTTGTTAACAGAACGATGTCTTCTCCCAACCGCTCTACTTTCGATATTGAGGATGCTTTTTCCTCTATGTAAATTCTTAACTATACTTCGGTCTCATTGGATTATTTTCCAGCTTCATCAGGAAGCATTTCTTTTAACTCTTTGGAAGACTCTAATATAATCCCATAAGTAATCTCACCTTTCTACAATAATCCTTATTTGAAGGACGTACAAGCACCACCAGATCCTATTACTCCACCAGCTATTTTGACTCCATCTCCGGTATTACTACCATCACTACTATTTGATTCCCGATATTTCTTTGTTCTTGAAGAACTATTACCACCTAAGAAGCAAATCTATTCTTCCTCAACTACGTTATCTAATTCATCTCGGAATCAAACCTATAATTTGGTATTACCATCTTTCTCAGTTTATGCTCCTACCCCACCTTAAATATTTGAAATAGGAAAAAGTTCAATAAAGATGCATCTAAAAACATCATGAGGAACAATCGAGATATTTTTGAATTACTTAGATGAACTCTCTTTTCACACTTTCAAACCGCATTGAGAAAATGGAGAAGGACGTATTAATGTTAGAATATCAACAAGAATGGTAACGAACTAAAGACCGAACTTAAGAGAATCCGTACACAGAATATCAAACTCAAAAGAAGCTGTTAGGAAAAAGGATAATGATTGTTATGCCTTTGCTCACGACCAGAATTTCCAATCTTGAACAATCATTAGGAGATCCAAGCCTCGTCACAAACAGATTTAGGAATATCTTTTGGATGTTCAACAAAATCTTAGACCATTTATAGCTTTTATCCTAAGCCACGGGATGTGTGTCAAATCTTGACTATGTATAGTAAAAAGGCAAGTTGTTAATACAAAGGAATCCCTTTTGTACTATTTTCTAGCTTCTTATCTCTCTTTCATCATCATCTCCATCATTTGCATCATTATCTCCGTCTTCATCATTATGAATCATACCATAACCTCTAAGTGCTTAAAATCCAAAAATAGGCATTACTCTTTAAGCATTTTAAGCATCACATTTTCTTTTACTACTTTTTAAAACTTGTGATGTCATTCTTATTACGTGTTGTCTTATGTTAATAGAATGTCTCCTAAAAGGACGTCAACATCTGAAACACCAACCATAACTTTTGCCGCCATCCAGTAATTGATTGCTAATAGCATTGCCACAGCTCTGGAAACACAAGTTGCTGCCATGGCAATTGCCGACAATCCTAATAGGAACACTGGACCTAGAGAAATTCCTATAGCAAAAAGAGGAAACTACAAAGATTTCATAAACTATCAACCTTTCTACTTCAATGGCACGGAAGGAGCTGTTGACCTCATCCGATGGTTAGAACGTACCGAATCAGTATTTTCTCGTAGCAAGTGTGCCGAGGAAGACAAAGTAACATTTGCTACTGGTACTCTAACCAATGATGCCTTGTCTTGGTGGAATGCATACGCCCAACCTATCGGAATAGAACAAGCCAATATGATCACCTGGACCGAATTAAAAAGGCTCTTGACCAATAAGTATTGCCCTCGAACTGAAGTCAAGAAAATGGAAGACGAATTTTACAACTTGGTTGTAAAAGGAAATGATCTCAAGACTTACGTTAGAAGATTTTAGGAATTAGCAGTCTTATGTCCAAACATGGTACCAAATTCTGAGAAACTTATGGAAGCTTTCATCGGAGGATTGCCCCGAAGCATTGAAGGAAACGTTACTGCTTCAAAACCTCAGACTCTGGAGGAAGCCACCAACATAGCTCACAGACTAATGAATCAAATAATAAAGCATGATTCTGTGCAAGAAACCAATAATCATAAACAAAAGTTTGAAGATAAAAGAAACACCATCGAAAACAACAACTACCCCAAATATGGCAACAGCAATAACCACTCCAACAATCGCAACAACGACAACTATCAAAATAACCATAACTATCACAACCGTAATAATGATTACCACCACCAGCAGAATAGAAGACAAGAAACTGTTAGGACTTATCCTGCCAAAAGATAATATGGAAACCTTCCTTTATGTACAAGATGCACCCTGCATCACACAGGAGTTTGCACTGTCACGTGTCAGACTTGCAATAAAGTGGGTCATCTGACCAGAAACTGCAGAAACAAAAGATCAACCACTGAAAACAACTCTTGAGAATACTCAGGTTCGCCACCAGTTACATATGAAGGATCTTCTGAAACCCACTTCACAAACCCCAAACACCAAGCTACAATCCTTGTCATTTGTTTCTTTTATCTAGAATCCTACCCCAAGACACGTAGCATAAGTATCAACACTCTTAGTGTTTCAGTGATGTAAGATATGTAAATTTATCCATGAAATAATAAAGGGATTATTTCATTTCATCTTGTTATCTGGTGATATCAAAACTCAATGTCATTTGTCAATTCCATTATGTTCAACTCTGAATACTCCCCTCATACCTTTGAAAGACTTATTATCATTGAAATATGACGAAAATAGGCATAATTGCAACTAATATCTCATTATTCTTCTCATTACCTTTTATGATTTTGAAAAATCATATCATCTCCTACATATTACCATTTTGATATCATGTTTTTATGCTTAGGTAAGACAACTTATGATCATCTTATTGAAATGAATTAGGACGCTTCTTCATTTGAATAAGGAAATTATAAATCTCCGAACTATGAATTTATAAATTCTCAGTTACAAGGATTTGGACGCTTCTTTTTGTAAGTGATAAATTATAAATAAGTAGGCTTAAGTATATAGCATACGTACAAACAAGTTTCTTTTAATCCGTTTGTACAAATAATTCCTTTTCTTCACTTAACCATTATCATTATTACCTGATTAGCAACTCTCTTACAAATTCATAATCATTCCTTGTCATTTCTCTGACATTCGACTAAATCTCGGGACGAGATTTCTGTAAGGGGTGGAGACTATAACAACCCAGAATTTTCATCAAATGCAAAATCAACCTATTTTATTATGATCTTGATTATACAGGGAAATTTTTCGCTTTATTACATTACTTGCATTACCAATATCTCAATATGCAATGTAACTTGCGTAACTAAAGTAGACAAGCTCACGCAACCTACCTATGCCATCTATATCTATTTATATGTCAAGCAAACATCATAACATGTCAATTCAATATCTTAATATCATTATTACAAAGTACATTACTCATATAATGTACCATTCCCAACATTATATCAAGACAGGCTTTAAACCATTATTGTATACCTCTAAACCCGAATTCCATGAAGGGTTAATATCTAAAGTGAATGTACAAGCTACTAAAGCATATATAAAAGTAATATAACATCTCATTTGAATACATCTTCCCTCTAAAATAAGGTACAAGTCCTTTAAAGTATAATGTACAAGTCATTAATGCACAATGTCTAAATAGCCATTTTACTTCCATTTTCCCAAGGAAACTTGTATAATCCATCAAGTACAAGTTACAAACAAGTCATATACTTCATTTACATTCTATAATCATCCTCATTTCATAAGATTTCATGAAATGAAACCTAGAAACCCTAACCCGAGCTAGTTTCTAAACCATGACCCGTTTCTCGATATTTATCCATCATAAACCTAAACCAACACTCAAATAAATTGTAATAACATAAATTACAACATTACTAATCATATACAATCAATAATTCATCATTTCATTTCATTTATATGCAAATCAAATCCGAGAAACCCTAAACGTACCTAAATGGATCATTTGACCCGTTTACTCGTTTCTAACCATTTTAATCCTGAACAATCAACCAAGTGCCATTGTAAACTCATAATATGAGTTTACAATCCATTATCTATCATTTTCCTAGCAATGTACAAAAGTTAGAAACCAAGAAAACCCTAATGAACTCAATACGTGCTCTAAATGGAACCCACGGCTTAATCACTCATTTTCAACCCATTTTAACTTAAACCGCCAATCAATTTTCATTGTTAATCCTTAATACAAGGCCTAAGATCAGTAATCTATCATCTTGGATCAAGTACACATGAATTATAAGCTTGAAAACACGAGAAACCCCTAATCAAACCAAAACAGACCCGCAACCCATTTACCACCAATTTTGACCCATTAAGCACCCAACCATGTGACCAAGCTCCTATATGACAAGAACCTCACATTCCATAGCAGCTTACAAGCACCTCTATTCACCCCCTTGGCCTCTAAGCTTGATAAAACCTCCTATTTTGTCCAATGGCAGCCGCGGAAAGCATGTGTCTTCATCACCATGCTCTAGCTTATTTTTAGCTCATACAACTCATCTCTTAGCTTAAACACATCACCCTCTAGCTTACACATGTGTCCTAGATCAGATTTAACTAGAACCCTTGGTCCCTAAGGTTGTTTGTGTATAAATAGGACCCAACACCCCTCATTTCAAATCATCCCCCATCTCTTCTTTCTATAACCCAATTGAGCAAACATTCTCTGCTCCATATGATCCTAGGATCATCTAAGAACATCATTCAAGCAAATCTTTGAAGATTTGAAGCCCCAGGAACAAGATACAAGGCGTACGAGTGGAAATACTACCCGAAATGACCCATTTCCACCATTTTTGCTCCTTGAAGCTCAAACCCAGGTTCTAAGGATTATACTTCTTCTCATATGCCTTTATAATTTTCATATGATCCTAAATATACTCTTGTTAAAGTTTCATGACTCAATTCATGCTCATTTTCCATTTTGATCCAAAATCGTACACCCGAAACCCTAATTTTACGTTTTTCTTAAAACTAAATTTTATAATGATTAAATGTTGTTATAATCCATCCTAACATGCTTAATTAATGTTAATATAACCACTTTATTGATTATTGAAGGAATTTGATCTTAAAAACCGCGCGTTTACGTTTTGAAACCCTAATTTGACCCGTTTTGCTTCCTAGCTTAATGAATCGTTATGTTAAACCTTCATATTTTAGCTTATATTAACAAGCTATAACCTGCTAATATCAATTAGAAACTTAAAATAAGCTTGCATGGCATTTTGGACTTGTTTTGCAAAAGTATTCCATGCAAGGGGTATATATCGTAACTTTCTGAAATTAATAACTAGAATGGCTGAATATGTCATTTTATCAAAGTTATAACTATAGGGGTCTATTATGTCACTTTCCAAAGTATAAGGTTTATTTACTATATCTTTTAAATTTGAAGGACCAAAGTAGTAAAAGTGCAAACTCCAAGGGTAAATTCTGCCACTTTTCAAACTCAAGGGTCTAAAATGTAACATTTTGAAAACGTATAAAAACATGTTTAAAACCTTACAAGACATAACTTTAATTAACGCTTCTCGTGCTTAAAATTTCTAGATATTGATTAAAAACGCTTAAAACTGATTATATCGTATCACAATACTAGGGAGCTTCATATTAAGAGGTTTCATCTTGGTATTACGTTTTGACTGAGTTGTTGGGTTTACGATTTAAAGTTCTCTAGCTCTTCAAACGTTTACTAAATGACCTCTGAATTATGATGGCCCGAACGGTGATACAATAATTTCAAACTCTCCAATCAAACTTATAACAATATTAAACTCTTAGAGTCAAAGTTCTAGAGTACAATCTTCCTAAGACTCGACATATTATTCCAGGTTACGTGACGAATCTGCTTTCTTTCAAGTTGATATACTTTCCGCCCGAGTAGATAACGTCGTACTACCATACAAACGTCTTTCCTTTAATATACTTTTGCCATTAATCAGATTTCCCTGTTAAGGTGAGTTTATAGCCTCGCATTTCAATCTTTTTAATGTTTTATAAACCCGCGAGGGGGATACATGCTTAATCATTTTTAATATACACAAGTACTTAAAACCGATATTGTGAGATTCATAACCTCACTTTTAAACCTTTTGAATATTTTTTAAACCCGTGAGGGGGATACATGGTATAAACTATATTTTTCAACTATACTCTATTCTGATATGTGAGATTATAATTCTACTTTTACTTGTTTTCTAAATCTCGAAGGGAATTCATGTTATAAACTATGAATACAAGTGTTTTCTAAACTGTATGCTATCCTGATATATTATTGCCTAAATACATGGAAGTATCTCTTAGGGTAGTGACTCCTAATATCTTTTTGGGTAATATCTCCTAATATCTCTTTGGGTAATATCTCTCAATATCTCTTTGGGTAATATCTCCCGATATCTCTTTGTGTAATATCTCCCAATATCTCTTTGGGTAATATCTCCTAATATCTCTTTAGATAGTAGCTCAAAGTATCTCTTTTAATAGTGACTCATAGTATGTCTCAGGTAGAAGCTCCCGGTTCTATTGAGTTTAAATATGTGATTCATGAGCTCAGATACAATAATGAACACTATTAATACTGTTTTCTATAATAATTGTTGTGGTTCCCTTTTTAGTGAATGGATCTTTGCAGCCTATAAAGGATGATAGCCTGGATGTATAAATACAACAGACTATATAGA
>BQNB010094781.1:0-26035 GCA_026074375.1 Tanacetum coccineum
CAAGAGAGATTTGTAAAGAGAGTACTTTTCGACATCTTCTCACAAAGTATTGCCTATGCAATCACAGGTTTATAATGCTAAGTAAGCAGTTCCAGTTGGTACAAGATGTGCACATGTGTATGATGATTCCTTTAGATCATCATCACCTTGGAGGGAGAAATGTGTACATCAAGGACGCACAACAAGTTTACTGGATCGGTCTTTATAAAATATGCCAGAGGTTAGTCCATAGAGATGATTAGTGCTTTAACTTGTTACTTTGGTGTTACCGTTTCAACTTCTATATTTGAGTAATTTTGTACTTTTGGTGTACTTTAGGCTGAATTCAACAAGACTGGGATGTTCCTAAGCCAGACGGTGTTGATAATATTATCCCTTCCCATAGAGTATCCAAAATGAGCAAGAAGGTCTTTGAGCAGACTAGGACATTAACTCTTATCAGTCTCAAGGGTGTCTGTTTGGGAGGGAGCTGAAGAATAAGAGCCTACTAGTTAGGAGGGAGTAAAAACTCAATTAGATACAGTGTGTTCGTCTGTAAGCTGAAGAAATAAAGATGGAGTATTCAAGAAGATCAAGGTCTTGAAGATAATCTCAAGGAATACTGGACTTCATTCTTATCATTTTGCTTTATTTTTGCTTGTAGGAAACATTGTAACCAATTCACATGTGACACCATCTTGGAGGGAGATTCTTAGCCTTACTATTTTGTAAAGCTGGCGTCTTACACGTGAATTATACTAGCTATAAACACTATGTGATACGCAGGGTTTATTATTGTAAACTAGAGATAGTTAGCAAAGTGTTAGGCATATAAATACCCCCTCATGACTCTCTATGAGGGGTGTGGATGTTCATTTTATTTTTCTTTTCAATCAAATATTCTTTAAGTTCTTCTACCCTCTCTCTACTTTCTTTTACTAGATACAACCATGGTATATCTAGTTTATATTGATCAATCCTGACCCCTCAAAAAGGTGTTTATTGATCTTGTCATCATCATCAGATAGTAGCGCGGCTTGGACATCATCAAAAGTTTTGAGTTACAAGGTTTCAGAATTTGGATCCACTTCAGAATAATTCTTGCATTCGTTTTCGGTCAGGGACCGATACCTCAATATAGCTGACTGGGTCTGGTCAGACTGGTACTTAGAATCATTCCCTGAGGGATCAACAACGGGATTGGTTAGTAGTTCCATATCAGCGGGTGGTTTGAATCCCTCTGAGTCTTTGTCCCTACGTGGCCTTTCAAGACACGGCGTGGTTTTAGCCGTACCTTCATTAGAAATTGTGAAAGGCAACCCTTATCTGCGGGCTGAACGCTTCCCCCTGAGTCTTTGGGGTCAGTAGTTGTACCCTCAGGCAAAGGTTTTGATTTACGAGTGCCCCCATCGAGTGAAGTGGAAGGCAATCCCGTACCAACGAGTTGTATGTTTCTCTTTGGATCTTGAGGATCTGGTACGTTGCCTTAGAAGACTAAGTGGGATTGCTCAGAACCCTCCGCTGGCCAAATAGGTGGTGTTACTTGGGTCTCAGTGTAGGGGTGAGCAGAAAAACTGAAATAACCGAATAAACCGAAAACTAAAACCGAACTGAACTAAGAACCGAACTGAATTTTCCAAAACCGAACCGAACTACAAATTCGGTTTTCGGGTTGGATATGGGTTTGGCAATCAGAACTGAAAACCAAACCAAAAACCAAATTTATATAAATATATATTTTTTATATATTCATGTATAAAAAATACCATTAGAATTTTATCCTAATATAAAAAAATACTTTTTATGATTGAAATATTTTTTTGTTAAATATCTATGTAATTATTTTTTTTAATTTCGGTTTTCAATTCGGTTCGGTTTTTGGGTTGACCTCAAAATAAATTTTGGTTTTCGGTTCGATTCGGTTGAATTCTAGTTCGGTTTGGTTTGGTTTTCGGGTTGACCCAAAAAAAATTAACCAAACCGAATTAACCGAACAACTCGATAACTGAACCGATCAACACCCCTTTCTTAGTGGGTGTCTTTTTGGACTTAGGATTTTGTCTCTTCTTAGAGAGTGCTCCTGAATCCTCAGGGCCCTGTAACTTGGGTAAGGTAGGAGTCACACTCTGAGACTTCACTTTCTCTTCTTTTGAGAGAAAGGAAGTGGAGACACTGAATCCTTCTGATTGTTTACAGCAATCATATGGGTCGTCAATTCAATTTTAGTGATTTTAGATGGGTCCTTTGAAAAATTAGAATTACTTAGGATGACAGGAAGACTCCCAAATTTTTCATCCTGAGTATATTGAGTACCTAGTAACACTTCTAGAGTACAAGAAACAAATCTAGGGTAGGAAACATATTTTTGCCTAGACCTGTTTGTGAGCTTGGTTACTGATGACATCAAATAACGTCACTTTTATAGCATCATTTTGTTAGCCTTAAAATATTGAATCGAACATGAAGTTCGTTCATTATGTATTTAAGTCTCGGTCAATCAATTAGTTAACGTTGTAATAAAAATGTATCGGGAATCGAGCTCGATAGTTAATCTAATATTGTATATGTTTCGGGTTTAATCCCAAGCAAAACCCAAGCCCGGGTCCTAGTCAAATATCCCGAACGTCACTTAATGTGTCGAGGTATATATATACCTTTTCCACCAAGGAAAAGGTAAAAGTTGATTTCATTTATATTATTTTACTTTTCTATATTCTCTCTCAACTCTTTCTCTTCTTTCTCTCTCTAGAAATCAACTCTCTTTCTCTTTTTTTGATCGATTCGTGGTTGTTATATGAAGTGGAAATGGTAATCGGGATCCAACAATTGGTATCAGAGCCTAAAGTGGATAAGTGATTCCATTGTGGTTTATAAGCAATTTTCGTGGCCTATTTTGCTCAAAAAGCCCACGTTTTGATTTTTTTAAGGGCTTATTGGTTTGTTAATCTTGATATTTCCTAGTTCTAAGTGTTAAACAGGTTATATTGTTACCATTTCTAGCCTTACTTGAGCTTCTAGATCGAATTTTAAACTTAAAAGTTTTGGCTTATTTGTTTGGTTCTTGGTTGCGTTTTGGTTTGATTTTGGAAGAATCACAAGGAAAATCGTGCTATTGTGTGTTTAATCTTCATCTACAAACTTAATTATAAGTATTTAAAGCTTATTTGGGTTGAAAACGAGCTTATTTGGTTGATCTTGATCATTTTCGTATTATTTGTTCTTGATTGCGTTTTGGTGAAGAAAAGACACAGATCCGGATTTTAAGGAAAAAGTACAAAAGTACGATTTGACATTTCTTGTGTTTTGCTTTCATTGCGTTTTGGTCATTGCGTTTTGCTCTCACTGCGTTTTGGTCATTGCGTTTTGCTCTCATTGTGTTTTGGTCATTGCGTTTTGCCTACTGAAGACCCTTTATCAAAGTAAATCTCAACGTTATGCTGCCCAAATCGCAACAAATCTTGCGTTTTGCCTAGAAGATCTTGCGTTTTGTTCATTGCGTTTTGTCTCAAGGTTGCGTTTTGCTCATTGCGTTTTGTCTCAAGGTTGCGTTTTGTCTCAAGGTTGCGTTTTGATCATTGCGTTTTGTCTCAAGGTTGCGTTTTGATCATTGCGTTTTGTCTCAAGGTTGCGTTTTGTCTCAAGGTTGCGTTTTGTCTCATTGCGTTTTGACTAAAGACACTGCATTTTGTCCATTAAAAACCCTCATTTTGACTAAGGACACTGCGTTTTGTCTCATTGCTCATTGCGTTTTGTCTCAAGGTCGATCCGCGCATCAGGTGGTATTTGACCGAATTTGGGAATCTATTAATCATTGTCTAATCAAAACATAACATCAAAACAAACAAACCTTAAACACAATCAATTACTCACTCACGGTTTTCTATTGATTTTGTAAAATCCCGTTAAACTCTTTATCGGTTTTAATCATAGACTTGTAAAATCCCGTGATCGATAATTGTATTCAAAACCACAACTTCAATCACATCATATCCACTTAAGATCCAACAACTTTCACACTTCATAATTCATAACCATTCATTCATCATGTCTGCTTCAGTCATACTTCCTCAAACAGATAGTCGATGACACAATAAAATATCATGGCAGCTGGTTCAAAAGATCGTCCACCAATGCTTGGACCAGGAAGATATTCACAATGGAGATCATGTTTTCTACGATACATTGACACTAAAGGAAATGGTGAATATCTGAGAAAATGCATTTTTGAGGGTCCATACAAGCTAACAAGTGTAGTAATAGAAGTTGTTGTTGCAACAGTAAATTCTCCAGAAGTACCACAACATGACGAAGCTGAGACAGTACACAACATGTCTGCAGAGAACAAACTGTATTTTCAAGCTGAAAAGGAGCTTATTTTCTTGACTTTAACTGCATTGGAGATGAAGTCTACTCAATGTTGATGCATGTAACACAGCTAAATGATGATGTGGATAGCCATTGAAAGGCTACAACAGTGTGAATCATTGAACGTTCAAGATGTAAAGACCAATCTGTTCTGGGAATTTAGGAAGTTTACTTCTCGAGATGGAGAATCCATGGAGTCGTATTACTCACGGTTTTATAAACTGGTGAATGAATTTGACAAGGAACAACTTGTAAGTTACTTACAATGCAAGTGAATGTTCAATTTCTTCAACAACTTCAGCCAGAATGGTCAAGATTTGTGACGGTTGTCAAGATGAAAAAGATAGAACACCATCTCATATCACCTACTTTTTGACATCTGAAGCCGTATCCAAAATGAAGTTAATGTATCCGTGCTGAGAGAATAGCCAACAGTTGCAAATCCATTAGCACTTCTTACGGGCTGCTCCAACTATCATTCAAATAATTACTATCAAGCACAAAACCCAGAGAATAAATACACATCATCTTCCACAGACTAATGCATTCTACAAAACACAAAGGCAAAGGGATCGCCAAACCAGTTACACCTCAATCTGAGTAGTTTTTTAGGAAGATAGTGATCCTGAACAAGCCTCAGAGGGATACGGATATGCAAAGAATTTGGCAGTCTTGAAAAGTATTTCAAGAGCTCTACAAAACGCTACCAACCAACAACCTTGAATTCTTCAAACTCCCAGGAACAGACTGAAGATACCACACCAAGGTATAACAACGAAAATCAGTAGGGCGCTTTGGGATCAAAGGACATTTGACAGTTGGCTGGAGTAGGGAACACCGTAGGCAGTAGGTAGTGCAACAGAATGGGATACAATGCTTTAACTGCAAGGGATTTGGGCACTATGCAAAGGAATGCAGGAAGCCAAAGCGGGTTAAAGACTACACGTATCACAAGGAAAAGATGATGATGTGCAAACAAGCTGAACAAGGTGTTCCACTACAAGCAGAGCAAGCTGATTGGCTAGCGGACACGGATGAAGAGATTGATGAACAGGAATTGGAAGCACATTACAGTTTCATGGCAAAGATTCAGGAGGTCTTACCTGAAGAATCCAGTTCTACTGATCAGCCATTGGAACATGTACAAAACCATGATGAAAATAATGTGTTTGCAAATGAAAGACGACATTCTGAGCAACCTGAATCCATTAATGACACATATGTTTTGGAGAAGGATGATAGCAATGTCACTCCTGATTCATCAAATATATGTAATAATGATAATCAGGTTGACCAAAATGCTGCAGAATGTGTTGATGAGCGTGCTGCGCTTGCTAATTTAATTGCAAATTTAACTCTTGATACTGAGGAAAACAAAATGATTTTAAAGCAATTAAAGAAAGCAAACGCATCATTGACTCAAGAATTGGAAAAGTGCAAAACTAACCTTGATGAGACTAGTAGTGTAACGCCCCGACCCAAAAGGGTAGAAGTATTACAAATATGGTGTGACATCAAAGGCATACATAATCATAACACAAGCATAAACAGCGGAAGTCTCAAATAAATAACCAAAGGAAAATAAGTCAACATGACTTAAGGTACATAAGTTCTTGAAGGGACAAAACATATACAAACGATAATAACCGGATATAACCGAATGTCTTGAAAAGAAACCCAATTCCTATATCAAAACTAAGAGCTCTAGGGTTAAGTCACACTCAGCACTCCATTCCCGAAAGCAACCCCATCTCCTAGCTTAGATACCTGCCGCAGTAAAAGAAAAGTGCCTGAGCTTATAATGCCCAGTGAACAGATATTATAATCATTGCAAAAGATACGGAAATCAAAGGATTACGATAACAAGTACAAGGATATCACAAGACATGATCAAAGAATTACATTTATAGGGTAAGATGTAAGCAGAAGTCAATTTCATAGTGTTAGGTAAGATGAATCAGAATCGAATCAAGTCCAATTACCAAGCCAAACAAATCATATCATAGTACCCTGGAGTCATGAGCTCCAAAATTGTGAAAGAATGGAATGCAACCCAAACATCAGTCACCAAATATACATATATCATAATGTCATAATCCATCGAATACAAAACAAATCTAGGATGCATCCATACACCCCTTAAAACAAATAATAGTCTTCGTAACTGCGCATATCATATCAAATGGGGAGGACGCGTGAGAAATCACACACTCACACATGAGTCCATGCCAACAGGTGCATCAATGACACGGCCTGTTACCTTCATGGCTAGGAAACAAATAGTGCGTCTTGGTTCTCAAACTGAAGGTTCAAAGCAAAGTCATATCAAAGTTCATTTCAAAGGGATTGTACTTATATCCATAGTCAAGCAGTTGTGTACGCATCTAAATAACTTGTGCACAACATGCAGACAAGGAAACATATTCAGCCTCAGCAGTATCCATCGCAGTACAATCTTGTTTCTTTGAACTCCAACTCACGAGCTTTCCACCTAGAAATTGCAATCCTCTTAAAGTAGTGTTACAATCATCTTTACATCCTGCATGGTCCGCATCTGAATATGCAATTAGTTCAAATCCGAAATCCTTCGGATACCATAGGCCCATGTTATAGGACTGTCTCAGGTACCGAAAGATCCGTTTAACATCTTTGAGGTGTTTGACCGTAGGACGTTTTTTGATAACGAGCACATACAAAAGTAGCCAAAGCAATGTTTGGACGACTGGCTGTTAGATACATAAGCCCTCCTATCATGCGACGATAAGTCATTTGATCAGTAGGAATGCCCTGTAAATCAGCATCCAGCCTTTTAGTTGCCATAGGTGTGCTCATGAAGACACACTCATCCAGATCATGTTTCTTTAACAATTCAATCGCATATTGTGACTGACTTATGAATATGCCACGGGGAGATTGATGAACTTGAAGTCTAAGAAAGAACTTTAGTTCATCCATCATCGACATTTCAAAATTATTTTTTATTAGGTTTGCAAAACGTTTTGAAAAGTCTGGATTTGTTGATCCAAAAATAATGTCGTCAACATAAACTTGAATAATATGTCTCCCCTGTGACGTCGTATGAATAAAGTCGGGTCAATAATACCTTTAGTGAAACCATGTTTAATTAGAAAATAGTCATACCATGCACCAGGTGCTTGCTTAAGACCGTATAGAGCTTTTTTCAACCGTGTAGAAGCGTGATCATGGGAATTCTGGATCAATAAACCTTTAGTTGCTGACATAAACTCTTCTTTCAAAGGACCAATGAGAAAAGCTGTATTTTTTAACAACCATTGAAGGATAGTGATATTATTATGACAGCATAATCAAGTAATCACCCAACGCCTCGAGACGAGCAACAGGACAGAATGACTCTTCAAAACCACTGCCATCTTCACTGGCATGTATCCTTTTGCCATAAAGAACGAGTTTTGTTTCGAAACCACATATTTTTCGCATCACACACTATTCTTCCAGAGCCATTTGAGAGGAATAAATATACTTTCCTTCTGTCGTTGAACGGAGTTCCAACTTAAAGTCTCTTAAAATGATTCAACGCATCTTGCATGGACTCAATCCAACTATAGAGCTGCCATAGCTCTTTGATATCTTGTTGGTTCAATATGCTGACGGTTAATGCATACATGGCATACCTCAGAATCTGTGGCAGCCGTTTGGCGATCATACAGGTTTTGGATGGGTCCACCAATAACTTTGTCTAGAGGATGATATTTTGTCCAAAGTGTGTGTTGAGGGTTGTACTTGGGTGAAATTATGCACAATGTTGATGGTTCTAAGCCGTTGTAGATGACTCAATTTTCCTCATGATGAGGATTATATGAAACAAATGGTAAATTGCCATCAAAATGACAGAAGCTTTCTTGAGTGAATTCATCAGCCTCCTATTAAAGAGATTGGAAGGTTTTTCATCAATGCAGTTACAATGGGAGGAGCCTCAGTTTCGTCCAAATAATAATTGAAGATGTATAAGACTAGTTTCATGAATTTGATCGGTTGTGTAGCGGAATTGATGGTGTAAAGCAGAAGACTTCATCTTCATATATTCTTCAAACATTGACCCGAACAATATCCAAATCTTCTTTAATGAGTATTCATTTCTTCTACTGATGAATTATATTTATAATCCGTTGAAGCTCGTTCTAAACAACGTTTCAGAAGCCATAGCGTGTAGCTCGTCAAACTTGAACATTTATGGTTTCTCATATTATTTTTAGTGCCGTCTGTTATATGATCAAAACACCTCTTGATGTTTCCACTAACCAATAAGACCCCCAATTCTGCGTTTGTTTCATGTTTCCAGATCATCTCGGCATTTGTTGGATAGACACAATGAACCAAAACACATGAAAATATTCAACAAGTTGGCTTTCTGCACCGAATAACTCATAAGAGTTTGTTTGTGTCCGTGTATGAATGATTGACCGATTTTGAGTAAAACAAGCGGTAGCCACTGCTTCAGCCCAAAGAAATTCATGTTAAGCGAAAAATAGAAAGCAATCGGACGAGCAACTTCACAAGAAAACGTGACGACTTTCACTACTCCAATTTACTAAGGCTTTCGAATGCAGTTGAAAAATTGTTGCATGAGTGCCTAACTTTTCATATACGAGCTTTAAGAGATGCATTTTTGAATTCAGTACCTAATGTCTGTAACGAATCTGCCAACTTTGGCTTATAATTCAGTTGAGCTTGAGCAATGAATTTCTATAATCTTTGAGTTTGCAACTTTCGAATGAAGAAATAAACCCATGTATAGCGAGAATACTCTTCCCGATCACAAAATATACTTCTTTCATGATTGAAGCTACCCGCATTGGACCGCATAAATTCCATATGAAGTAATTCTAATTTTAGAGTGATAACTTGGAACTAATTTTAGTGGATGAGAAGCTTTCTTGCTTTTCCTAATTTCACAGCAGAACAAAGTGAATCTATTCCATATTTTAAACTTGGAGACCTTCACCAAGTCAAGTCTGGTAAGATCGTTGATGGTGCCGAAATTAAGATGTGAGAGTCTGCGGTGCCATAACCATGACTTTGTTGAAGTTGCCTTAACTTGACCAAAACGGGTAAAGAAGCACCATGTCAGAGATGAATAGTAAATAAATTTGATATTCGCGATCCGCTGTAAAGCAAATCATCTCCGTTCAGATCACGCACTATAACAGTTCTTAGAACGAAAAGCCACTTCTAAATCTCCATCACAAAATTGTCCAATGCTAAAGAGATTATGTCCATGACCTTCAACATAATATACATGACAAATAGTGAATTGCCCTGAATAAATAATCACCATACACGTGATTGGCTGCAAAATTATCATTTTCCAAAGCAACATGCCCAGAATTTCTTCAAGAAATTTTTTAGCAGTTAATCGATCACCCGTCATATGCTTTGAACAACCACTATCAACAATCCACATAACAATTTGAACTACCTGCAACACAAAAAGAAACAACACATGGACAAGTGGGCAATTTGACTACCCATTTCTTAATAGAGATCGATTGTTTTTCACATGAACGACTATTCTGACCATTTGGTTTTGTGTTAACAGGAGACCAAACAACATTTGGTTTTGATTCAAACCATTTTTGCCAGATTCGACCAGTTCGAATCTTATTCTTCATGTATGTGATTAAAGACTTATCTCGTAAATTTCTTTTCTTTGTACTAGAAACCTTATCGTTACTTTTGTGGTACTTCGACATCATATAGTTTTGGAGAGTAACATAAGTAGTATCTAAAGACTTAGATAGTGTCGACTCCTTAGAAAACCTAGTCTTGTGAACTACATAAGTAGTATCATAAGATTTTGGTATTCTAGATTTAGTGGATAAGGTTCTACGAACATCATGCATCAATTTTAATTAAAAATTTTGCAAAACATTATCAGGCATGGAATAAGCACTTTTTGCATACAAGAAACACATAACAGAAGTCTTTGCTTTAAGAAGCATTTGGCAACATCAAGCGATCAATTACATTCTCTTGTTTGGATAACATTTCCAGATGTGATAGCTTTTGCTTATTTTTCCTAATACATAAACTGCTACTTTCTTTGCTGGCTTCTTAGAGTTAGCTAAGACACTATTCTTGACATGTGAATCTCTATTCATTGGTCTTCTAACACTAGATGCAGCATTCATTCCTGTAGAAGATAAATTATGCTTAGCCTTGTTTGTTTGTGATTCATGAGTTGTGACAACTTTGTACATTCCAGGTGCTATGACATTTTTGTTCGAATTCACTCCGCTTTGTTTGGCAGGTGAAGTCTGTAAAGTGACTGGTTTTGACACGACATGGTTTTCTTCTGATTTTTAAACATCCATTTTCTTTTGAATAACATGTTTGTGTAATGGTGTGACACAAAGAAGAGGTTGAGAACCATTTGTCTTGTCAAACTTAGTATTTACAGACTTACCTTTTTCAACATTTGCCAGTCTAGTTTTTAACTCAGATATGGTAAACAAAAGATTCTGATTCTCAGCACGAATAGCACCATATGCATATGTTTTCTCAGAGACATGAGCAATTAATTCGTCCATTTCCATTTGAGTTTGAGACCGTGTCTTTTTTATTGAATTAAAAAGCTTTTGATATTCTAATTTGACATTGTCACATTCTTTTATCAAAGATTGCACCGTAAAATCCAAAGACACGTTCTCATCTTCAAGTTTTTCCATTTTTGAAATCCAAGAATAATCAAGAGGATTTGTGTTTTTATTCTTAAAACTTGAATCCCATTTATGTTTTTCTTTTTCATGTTGTAACTTTAATTCAAAATCAACACTTTGCTTTTCACACCTTTGAACATCTTTTTCAAGAATTTTTATTCTTGCTTGCAAACCCTCTTGAATCTCGATGGATTTCTTTTTAAGTTGTTCAATTTCACATGAGCGAATTTCTACCATTTATGATTAAACAACACACTTAATTCGACATCATGCTTGAGAGATACGTCCAAAAGTTGATCTTTCAAAAATAATTTTGCATCTCTAGTTCACAAAAGTTTACTTTTCTGTAGACACAAAACATCTTTCATCTCTTTTATATCCCTCTGAAATAGTGTCTTAAAGAATTCAAAATAGAACTGCAACTCGTTTACAATTGGTTTGAGTTGATCTTGACAAAAATCATTGAGTTGTATTTCTTCAGGTGATGTATAAAAAATGCTTGCTCTTTTACAGTTCTTTTGAATTAATTCAGACAACCTTTGAAAACAATTTTTTATTTTATCTAATTCAATGATCAAAGGTGACTCACTCGGCATTGATGTCGGGATAGAAGGAGTTGCATTTGAATTCTTGTCAGAAGGAATAAAAGAAGATGGAAAATATTTTTGCTCAGCAGAAAGTTCTTTTTGAGGAACAAAGTCTTTATAGAGAGCATTTATTTGTGCATAATCAATTGTCCCTACAATTATATTTATTTGCAACAAGCAAATGGATCATTTATTTTTCGTACATTTTTTGTTGATTTCTATTTGGAAGCATCATCAAGAGTGTCCTCAGTATCTCTAACATTCAAAGAAATCTCTGAATTACCTAAACTAGAGGCAAGATATAACTTTGGACATTGAGAAATTGCTTGCTTGAGTGTATAAGGATTCGGGTACCCCAAACCATGTTTTAATTGCTGATCATACACAGACAATGGCTTTGGTCCAAGCATAAACATTCCTTGTAAGGAATTGCCAAGTTTCAAATGTTAGATCAAGACATTCTTTTTCAGGTTAAGCCTCAAGTTCAGAATATCATGATATTTATCCCCATTTTCACTCAATTGTCTTTTTACATTTGAATGAGTCCTTTGGAAGTTCCTCATTTTGCCATTTGTAACTTGACATCTAAATCTAATTTAACTCGTTGTTTTTCTAATCTCAAATGAATATCTCTATCATGAAACATATAAAGGCTGGGCTTGTACAAAATGTTGTTGCTCGTTTATCGTAGCTAAGAAATTCGTTGAGATCATTATTATCCTTTTGGATGTTTTTCCAAACCCAACCCTTCTTATACAACTCAAGCTGAGTAGTCTCACAGTCCGTTTTGTTTTTGAACTTTTTGAGCAAATATTTGTTTTTTTCCAGCTTCCTGATATGCATTTCTAGCTAATTGCTCTAACGCACATAGATAAGGAACATTGGTATCTTTTGTTAGCCTCAATTTATTGAGTCGAAACAGAAGTTCGGTCACTCTACGAGGAGCTTCGGTCTTTATTTAGTTAATGTTGTAATAGGAATAATATCGGAATCGGGATCGATAGTGAATCTTAATATTTATAGTTTCGGGTTAATCCCAAGCAAAACCCAAGCCCGGGTCCAGTTAATATCCCGCGCGTACCGTTTAACGTGACGGGTATATAAAGCTTTTTCTTCTTTAGAAAAAAGTAAGTTTTTGAAGTGTTGAAAATATCTAATATATCTTTTCTCTTTTCTCTCTCACTTTTCTCTCTCCTCTTTTCTCATCTCTAAACAACTCACCATCCTCAATTACTAGTATCGCGATTTCGTGTTTGATTCTAATGAAGTGAATGTTACGGGATCCTACATTAGTATCAGAGCGAAGGGGGAATCTGGTTGTTTTATCACTGATGATTGTGGGGATAAAAAGAATCAATTTGGAGGTTTATTATTGTGTTCGAAAAAATTGCAAGAAAAATCAAGATTGATCTTTGTTTGTGTTAAAGTGTAAAAGATTGTGTACTTTCGGCTTAGATCTATCCCTTGCATCTATACTATGGTGGTTTTAACATCTTTTCGGTAGCTTATCAAGAATGATTGATGATTTGTTTCTTGCTGCGTTTTTGACTAAAAGAAGGTGGTTCTTCGTTTGCGTTTTGACATCTTCCAGGCTTGCGTTTTGACAATCTTCATTGCTTTTTGACAAAACTTCATGTTGCTTATGACAATCTTGTTGCCTTTTAGTTCATTGGTTTTGGTTCATTGCGTTTTGATTGCAGGTTGCGTTTTGAAGAAATTTCATTGCGTTTTGAAGAAATGTCATTGCGTTTTGAAGAAATTTCATTGCGTTTTGACCAAAATTTCATTGCGTTTTGAAGAAATTTCATTGCGTTTTGACCAAATTTCATTGCGTTTTGACAAAATTTCATTGCGTTTTACTAATTTTTCATTGCGTTTTGACCAAGATTCATTGCGTTTTGACCAAAGTCACTGCGTTTTGGTGTCATTGCGTTTTGGTGTCACTGCGTTTTGGTTAAAGATAACACTGCGTTTTGACAAGAAATCTTTGTTGAGAAAAGGGTTTCCAGTATAACAGCCACAACGTTTGATCCGGAAGTCCGTTTTCAGTCCCGTGACCTCTCAAATCGAAGAGAAAAACGAGACGGATCACGCTATAACCACATTTAGCTGTTAAGAATTTTTCAAAGCCCAAAACCTCGTTACTATGATTTTTTGACATTTTTTCAGTTTTTTTGGAATTGTGTTTTAGACTTTTTTTTTGTTCTAGCTCACGCCCATCTGAATTCCAAGGCCCGTTTCAGTTTGGTGAGCCTATTTAAACAAACAGCTTTAACCCTAGCTAGAAAATTATCTGTTTTTAGACAATTAAATCATTGGCCGCTGATTCCGAATCAAATCATTCACGGTTTTCTATTGATTTTGTAAAATCCCGTTAAATTTTTATCGGTTCTAATCATAGACTTGTAAAATCCCGTGAACGTCTATTGTATTCAAAGCCACAACCTCAATCACATCATATCCATTCAAGATCCAACAAAATTTTCACACTTCATAATTCACGATAAAATGGGAACAAAGGTTACTTCATCTTCGGGTTCAGTTTTAGAGGAACCAGAGATACAGAAACTGCAGATGCAAGCAAAGATTTTCAAAGAAAACTCCTTGAACAAATTAAATGCACTTAAATCAACCACTCAACTTCTCGAAAGACAGAGTATATTGTATCAACAAGCTTTTGCACAACTCTTTGGTGATAGTGTCAGAACCTTCAAGTTTCAGTTATCTCAACACATGAATAACTTAGAAACACTTCTCAATGCAGAAACACTTCACGAGATGGATTCCAAATCCGCTCTAAGTGTGATCAAAGTACAGTTTGAAAGGTTCATTAACTCTGACTTGTTAAAGCCTCTCGATATTTATTCAAGATCTTTTTCATCAGATCGAGAAGTAATAGAAACCTTCAGAGATTACACTAAAATGACAGCTCAAACATTCAAGGAAACAATCATCCAGAACATGAACTCCATTGAGCAATGTATAATAGAAAGAGCAAGTCATGAGCAAGAGCTTAAGATGACGTTGAAAAAGTTGAGTGAAAGACAGTTGCAGATTCAACAGTGCAAGGTTCAAGAGGTTCAATCATCGGTTACAAGTTCAGGAGATGAAACAAGCAGTAGGATTGTATCAGATGAAGAGATTGAAAAGAAGAATATGGAAGCACATTACGGTTTCATGGCAAAGATTCAGGAAGTCTTACCTGCAGAATCAAGTTCTATTGATACGCCATTGGAACAGGTACAAAATCATGATGAAAGTAATGTGCTTGCAAATGAAAGACGACATTCTGAGCAACCTGAATCCATTAACGACACATATGTTTTGGAGAAGGATGATAGCAATGTCATTCCTGATTCATCAAATATATGTACTAATGATAATCAGGTTGATCAAAATGCGGCTGAATGTGTTGATGAGCGTGCTGCGCTTGCTAATTTAATTGCTAATTTGACTCATGATACGGAGGAAAACAAAACGATACAAAAGCAATTAAAGAAAGCAAACGCATCATTGACTCAAGAACTGAAGGAGTGCAAAACTAACCTTGATGAGACTAGTAGGGCTCTGGGGGAGGCTACTAGCAGTCGGGATAGTTCTCTGATTGCACTTCAGACCAAACAGACTGAGCTTGAGAAGTACACGGCCCTTAATGACCTAACGAGTGATTATAAAATACTTCAAACAAAGTTAAATGAAACTCTAGGACTATTAGCTCTTAAAGACATTGACATAAAAGAGGGTTTAAAAACTAAAACCTATGAAATTTCAGTTGTCAATCAGAAACACGATGAGCTAGTCAAAAAGAGTCTGTTAACTAGGTCACAATTTGAAGGTCAACTCAAAGAGAAAAGTAAGGTTATTTCGGATTTAAAGGTTAAGGAAGGAAAAGACATTGACAAAATGATTGCAATGGACAAACAAATTAAGTTTTTGAATGAAATTCTTTATAAACGCAATCAATCAATTCAGACCATTCATATGTTAGCACCCAAATGCGCAACATATAATGGTAGATCAACCTTTGCTAATCCTAAGTACCTCAAGATAGCTCAATCTGAAAAGCCTCGTTTGTATGAGATCCCATATGATACTTCTGATCCTGCAAACAGATTTTGCCCCAATGGGGAAGAGACAGTGACTCTTGAAAAGGAGAGTAGATCAAAATTGGATAAAGACAAAGTGAAACCATATGATTACACATATCAAAACAGTCTTTATGAAACTTTCAAACCACCATCCAAAACCTATCTTGATCAGTTGGAACGCGCTAAAGAAGTTAGGAAGACAATGTGGAGAAAAACGTTTGTTAGGACAAAGCCAAACATTGCTAAAAACGTTGGCTTTCTACCCATGTCTAAATCCATTAGTAAAAGTAGACTACTTTATAACGAAATGACAAACAACTTCAATCATTTTAGAACAATTTGTCAACAAACTTGGTCTAATCATACTAGTAGTGCATTTCCTAACCCAACTGCTAAGAGTATGGAAGTTTTGATCAAAATCTTATTAATGCCTCTTTCAGACAAAACTATACTAGACAGTCATTGTTTTGTTCATGAACTAAAAAAGGAAATGAATGACGATTTGGAGTACGTTAAATCCCTTGAAAAAGAGGTTGACGAACTTGAATCTGAAAAGGCTGATTTTTCAAACATTTATGATCTACTTCTCGAAGAGTGTGTGTCTAAAGATGTTACATGTTCGTATTTGCATTCTCTGTCTGATTTAAATGCTTATGCTGAATTACAATGCTTGTATCTTCATAAAGTCAAAGAATGTGAATGTCTTGCACAAAAGCTTTCGAAACAAACTGAATCTGTTAACAAAGAAGTTCATAATAATTTGTTAAAAAGTTTTTCTAAACTTGAAAAACACTCGATTTCTCTTGAACTTGCTTTACAACAATGTAAAGAACAAATGAAAAACAACTCAGTTTGCAAAGAAAACGGATCTAATGTATTTCGAAAAGAACGTGAACAATATCATGAAATACAAGATTTGAAAGCTCAAATGCAAGACAAGAACATAGCCATAAGTGAGTTAAAGAAACTCATCGAGAACTGTTTTCAAATTCTCCTGAAATGAGAAGTTTTCAAACGAAACAGTCGGTTAATAAAACTAATGTGTCGGATGGTTTGTTTAAACAAGTCACTCAACAGAATTTGCCTCAGATTAGAAAACAAGCAGTTCGAAACACCAATGTGATTGCACCTGGCCCCTCTAGGAATAACCCAAAGCATGTGTCATTTCAGTCACCTAAAGAATTTGTAGGCTCAAATGACATGGTTCATAACTACTACCTAGAGAAAGCTAAGAAAAGTGCACAACTTCAGAAAGACAAAGATGTGAATGGAAAACCTAGTATGATTGATCCTGCTAGATTACCCAACACTGCTAATGGTTGCAAACCAAAACCTAGGAATTGGCAAGCATCAATGAGTAGTCGGGTTTCAAACAAAGATGTTCACTTAGGAGAACATAGGAAACAAAAGCCTTTCTTGAAGTTCAATGACTTGCAATGTCCTACATGCAAAAAGTGCCTTTATAGTGCAAATCATGATGAATGCGTCTTAGAATACCTCTCAAGGTTAAATCCTCGTGCCTCTGCACAGAATAAGGATGCAAAATCCCATAAGACAACAAAGAGATATATGCCCGTAGGAAAGTCAAGTGCATCTAAGAAACCAGAAAGACAGATCCCCACAGGACATAGGTTCTCAAACAAAAAGACTACCACTGTCCCTGAGAAAACAATGAATCCTAGATCTTGTCTTAGGTGGCAACTAACGGGTAGAATTCGACTGTTAGTCTTAGGTGGGTTCCCACAGGAAAGTTATTCAACTCTTGCATGGGCAAGGTTGAAAGTGAACCCACACATGGTTCAAATGTAGATATCCCTTATATTCATGCATGCAAACAAACTCTGGGTTTAAGTGCAGGTACATCATTCAATGGTCAAAAGCAACAAAGAATTGACCTAAATGTAGATGCACTATACAATGCAAAGCAGGAAAATATCAGAGTGTGGTTAGTTTGGTTGCGAAAAAGAAAGATATCTCAGAAAACAGGGCTTCAAGGAATTTTGATCTGATGATCACAAAATGACGTTTGAACACAGCAGTTCAAGCCTCGGTCATCAATGTCTAATGACGTTTGATCGCAGCAGATCAAGCCTCGGTCTTCATGGAAATGACGTCTGTTCACATCAGTTCAGGCCTCGTTCTTCATCAAATGACTTCTGATCATAACCGTTCAGAACTCGGAATTCAAGACCACAGCAATGAACAGTCAAGTTCAAAGCTGGTTCCAAAAGTTGTTCCTTAAGCAAACAAGAAAGCTACATCACGACAAGAGTTGGAATTACCATTCCACCTTCACATAGCAATGCTGAGGACAACAGGTATATATATACAAATACAAAATCTGAAAAATAGAAAATTTCCAAAAAGAATCTTCTCGACATGTCTCTTGGAATCGATAACATTTACGTGCTTAGAAATGTCGATTAACATTGACACGGGTGTGTAAATGAAGTTCGAGCGAGAGTTTGAGTTTAAACGTTTCAAAACATGTCATTTAATTTTCTAAAAGGTTATGTGCAAATGTCAGTACATAACCCGGACTTCATATAAAGGAAGGTTTATAACTTATCCTCACAACGAGAAAATTAACGTTTCTCGGTCTTGAGCTGTTCTTACAAGACATTCAATGTTTTTAGCTCAAGAAAAAGGAAAGTGTACGTTTTAGTGCGCTTACCCTTACCGTTAGAAGAGAAGTCCTCTAACATATGGTTTTTCAAAACGTTGAAACACAATTTTTTCAAGAATTTCTCTATGACAATTCATAATCTTTCAAAATTGTGTGTTCAACACTCCAACCCTCACAATGTTTTCAAAAGACAACAATTTTTCAATTGGTCCTATTCTTGAGGGGGAGTTTTTTGAAAAACAAAGTTTTAATGTTCTTGTATACATCAACAACGACAATTATTATGTATTCAAAACATTATCAAAATGTTCCAAACCATTCATGCTGATAATATTTTCTCCCACAGAATTTTAGGACATATTTTTAATCACTCATGGTATTTTAAATACTAAGAGTATATTATTTAAAATAAGGGGATGAGAATATGTAATTAAATATGACTCCATCGTCTCAATGTGTGAACAGTAAGGAAAAAGGTTTTATGGTTCGATCTTATACCCAACAACATCTTAATTTCATGACGATTCTGAAGTCATAAGGTGGTTAGGTTAGGAATCAATCCTATGATCCAACCAGAACCGGAGGATCTACCCAAGGATAATCCAAAGTTAGAAATAGCAGTCCTTAAGGTATCGATTTGGTGATAATTGGTATATGGGAAAAATGCGACTTAAGATTTAGCTAAACACTGGAACAATCACAACAAGAGGTGTAGTTATGACGTCCTGGAACCCCCCCCCCCCCCCCCCACCTGGTAAGCATGAAGGCGTTGAAGAATGAAAAAAGAAATGTATGGATAAAGGGTCTAAGAAAGAAGCCCCATCCCACACAACTTAAGGCAGAAACGGGGTCAAATACATATGCTGTCAGAATCACAAGGTTTAACTTGCTTGAACATGAAAACGACATCATGGACCCAGTGATGCAATGCACAACCCTTCCCAGCCATTCGGGTTTCTCTCAATAGAAACTTGTCTCATTTGTCACGGAGATACACAAGTTATCTATTGACATCTCACTCCGAGATTGTTGATATTGAATAGGTGGCAATATGCTCCAGCCTCCGAGTACTAAAACCAAAATGCACTAATCGAGTCTAGAGCCAAGAGATCAATCAAAATCTCGTTAGGACACATTCCATTTCAATCATTATTGAACTTCATAGGGTTCACAAGCTGTTATCAAGAGTCCTACGCAATATCATTGTGATATTTGCCAGAACATCCGAGTGATACTAATGTATTCACAATAAAGATGGAAATCCTGCTTGAGCCAGCATCAAACAAGCTCTTGGTAGGTGACTTGCGAGATTCTATATGAATCAAACTTGTGACAACTGGATATCGATTTGGTCCAGTAAATGAATTGACGGTTGATGAATTTTGATAAAAACATGACACTCTCGATGTGTTACAAAAACTCTTTAACGAGTGACACATCGATTGATTTTCAAATCAATTTTCTCGTTTATCACTAACGTAAACCTACAGGTCAAACAGTGGTGATGGCAACCTCAATCAACCAAAGTCGATTCATTACCATATGTTCATGCTCATTCTACAAAGACAATCTATCAAGAAAGCTCAAGATTTAAAGACAAATACTTCCGCTAACTCTGATTTAAAGCTTTCAAGATAATGCAAAAGTATGAGACTGTTGGTCAAAGACTCAAGATCGCAAGATGGCAAAAGACGATAAAGGACAATGACAAAAGGTCAAAGTCAAGATCGAAAGCATGAAGGAAAAGCCACACCAAATAACCAAGAGAAGACTAATGTGTCCCGATGAGCTTAACGACAAAAGCAATCTCAATGATAATCTCATGTGAACACCAGGAGTGACCATCCACTGAAACACTTCGGCGGCCAATAGATTGTTTAGCCTCAACACCCTATTGACGCCCCACAATCGAAACTGAAGTACGTTCCTCTAAGTTCGTTCATTATGTATTTAAGTCTCGGTCAATCAATTAGTTAATGTTGTAATAGGATAATATCAGGAATCGGGCTCGATAGAAAATCTAATATTGTATATGTTTTGGGTTTAATCCCAAGCAAAACCCGAGCCCAAGTCCTAGTTAAATATCCCGCGCGTCACATTAAATGTGTAGGGATATATATATAGATATTTTTCACTTGGAAAAATATCTATCTCATAATCTCTTCTCATAATATCTAAAATATCTTTTCTCTCTCTAAACAATTATCTTTTTTCTAGTTTCGTGATTGAATCGTGTTATGAAGTATTAATCGGGTACCTACACAAACTTTAGATCAAAAACTCCACCACCTAGGAGTGTCAATACTAATTATCCTCGTGCAAAAACATCGCAACCAAAAAGGAACATTGGTCAACAAAACCAACCTTATGGATTTCCCATAACTTGGAGAACCTTCCCACGTCAAAGTTACATGCCATAGGAAATGTGTCTTCCATTTCCAGATCACAACCAATTGCATCAAATGCAAGGGATGTTTAGTACTAACAACTTTAGACCCATGAGATATTGGGGACCAAATGTTTGAGTTATTGTCTTATATTAATAGATTTGCCTTGAAGTCGACTTGGAACCCGACGAATAGATCAAGGATAGTGGATGCTCTAAACATATGACAGGTAACCGAAAGCTCTTCTCCACTTACAATGCATACAATGGAGGTAATGTTATTTTTGGAAGTAATCTTCGTGGTAACATCATTGGCAAAGGTAATATTTTTAATGACTCTCTCAAAATAGATAATGTAGAACATGTTGATAACTTAGGATTTAACTTGCTAAGTATAGGACAAATATGTGATAATAAGTGTAGAGTAACTTTCTCTAAACATGATAGTGAAATCACTAAGGATGGTAAAGTCATAGGTAGAGGTATTAGGAAGAAAGGCTTATATGTGATGAAATTAGGAAATAAGCCAAAGGATCAAATTTGCATAGCAACGATTGATGAGAATTCCACATTGTGGCATAGGAGATTAGGTCACACAAATATGCGTATCATTCAATCGTTGACTTCTAAGGAATTAGTTAGAAACCTACATGAGCTTAAGTTTGATCAACATTTTTGTGATGCTTGCAAAATTGGAAAACAAGCTCATTCCATGCTCATTTTGTCACTTTTGGCGAGGTTTTCTCTTTTTTGAGATGATTCCACTTCCGCACAATACCAATCAAAACAAACATATATATTGCATTTTGTCGTTTTTGGTCATTTTAAGCTCGTTTTTTAGAGGTAAAAGTTATGTGTAATTAAGACTTACAAAACCCCCAAACTAAGTATGTGTGTCCTACACAATGTTATGAAGAAACACGTAAGCCCCGTTTTTCCCACCATTTTCTGAATTTACATCTAACTACAACTAATATTTTTTGGATTTTCTCACTTTTTTAACAAGTTTGGCTTCTTTATTTATTAACTGGGATCATAGAATGAGAAGCGCCCGTAGATGATCTACGATGTCCTGACGGATAATATCACGTCCTCGATTTTCACAATTCCAAGCTAAAGCAGTAAACAGATCATTGTTGATATAAGTTTATATGTTAAGCCCCATAGGGATTATGACTTGTGAAGATTTTCACCCCCAACTGGATATACTATTGAATGTGTGTAACTCATTTGAATTTAACCATAGATCAACTTATTTTCAGAAGTCATACTTCAAAATGGAATCATGACTCAAAGCGACACCTTATAAGACTTCGTAACTTGATATCGAGATTTTAAAACTTAGAACTTTTTGCAACATTTTTAACATCATAATCATTAAAGTTCTTAAAGCTAGAATGCGTTGCTTAGCTTGAACCCCTACCCGTGGTTAACGGAGCAGATACAACAACCACGACCGATGTTCTTAGTTTGACAACCCCACCCCGTTCTACGATAGGGGGAAATCACGACAACCCCTTATTCCTAATATGCTAAGGATTGGTGTCTTAGTTTGACCCCACACCTGGACCTTTCTTCCAATAAGATATCCTCGACAACCAAATCCTCTAGAGCAAAGACGTCTTAGTTTGAACCCCCACCTCGTTGTTTAGCGAGTGGGATTATCACGACACATCTTTTACTTGCTCCATAGATCAACTGCATGCTTCATTGGCAAAATTTTCAAATATTCATGCATTTTTTGCATTCCATTTCATTCATGCTTTCATTGGCATTTATCTTTTAAATCATACAAAAATCTCGCTTTTTGACACTCAAGTTTAACAAATTTGAAGCTTTTCTGAACACATCGATTGACTATAGTTGAATTAATGAGTACGTATGATTAGGGTAGGATTAGAAATCACGGGAAGAGAAACCACAATACGCGTATAAGATTTTAGACTTAATCTTGCTTAGCACATAAACTTATATTTAACTCTATCATTTCTCGTTCTTCACATTTTTAAAATTCAAAGCAATAGAATTCGTGAAAGCTTGGCCTAAAGGAACTAGCTAGGGCTCAACACGCCCGATCAAGTCAAAAATTATTCTTATTCTACCCAAAAGAAAAGCAAAACTGCGACAAAACACTTATTATATTTTTGAAAAAATTTCAATTTTTTCATTTTTTTGGTATTTTGGTGGTAAAAACGGGTTCACGTGGTAACAATGCTGCAGGAAACAATCAAATCGAAGATACCCCCCCAAACTAGAACTAAACATCGTCCTCGATGTTTTGAAGGTACTACATTATCCTAAGGCCGTTTAATGAGGTATGGCCAAAAGATAAAACGTTAGTCCGAATAAGATTAGGATATCGATTCCCAAATGAAGCTGAGATGTGAAACTCTTGATGAATGACAAAACTGAGAGTCTTCACAATCCGGGCAATCCTGACAATAACAACAACATGGAAACACGGTAAAGGAACAGACAAGCCTATCTCACAACAACACATTATAACAACTACGGATAAAGCATGGGGTGCCTCCCACAAGCGCTTTGTTAGGGTCACGATGCTTGACACTCGACAAGGATTTATTGATACCTTGGGGAAAGTTTGGAGATCAGGAACTACCAAGTGTTGTACGTTCCCTCCAAAAAAAAAAAGTAGTGCTGACGCGATGACCATTCACAATGAAATTCGGCCCGTTGCTGAGAAAGCTCAACAGTGCCGTATGGAAATACTCTAGTGATGGTGGAAAAGGGCCATTATCCCACGGGATTTAGTTTGCCCAGAAAAACTTTAATCTGGAATTAAAGAGGAGGACTCGATCACCGAGTTGTCAAACCACGTTTTTTACTTAAGTCATGAGCCCTCTTTGTTTGCCATATAGATCAAAGAGATCTCATAGGCATCGATCACGAAGTTCATTAAGTTCATTTAGTGAACTTTCCGGTGAGCACCCGTCATTACAGGATCGAAGTTGGCTTGCTTTAACGCCCAGTAAGGCCTTGTGCTCAAGCTCGATCGGAAGATGGCATGCTTCCATACACAAGACTTGTAGGAGTACACCCGAATGGTGTTTTTGTAAGCTTGTCGAAAAGCCCATAGGCATCATCTAGTCTGTCCGTCCAGGGGGGGGCCACGGTTTTTCACCTATGGTTCTTTCAAGGATTCTGTTCAAGCACGATTAGATACTTCCACTTAGCCCACTTGTGTTGTGGGTGATAAGCTGAGAGACGTGAGTACCTCCATATATCTGCATGACCTTTGTAAATTGGTCATTACAGAAAATGGGTACCCGATCACTTATGATTGCACGGGGAGCACCAAAATTCTGGCGAAGAGAGATTCAGAAATTTGCAAACTACTCGGGGCATCATAAGGTGGGGACGCTTTTGCTTCAACCCATTTGACAAATAGTCAACTGCCACGAGAATAAAACCGTGTTCCCTCGAAAGACTGGAACGGGCCCATAAAGTCGATGCCCACATGTCCAAAAGATTTCACAAACTTGGATGGAGTTTTGAGCATCTCATCCACGTTTGAAGTTTTTCCTTGACGTTGCACGTGGTCACAGTTCTTGACAAACTCGTGGCATCTTTATAGATGGTGGCCAGAAGAAACCGAGTCAAAGATCTTTTGGCTGTGAGGTTTGCACCATTAAGTCCCCCGGTGGTTCCCATTGGCAATCGAGAGAGATCTCTAGAGCTTCATTAGCCGTGCAACACATCGCCTATCACTTGATACGCACAAATTTTAAACAGAAGGGTCACCCAAAAATAATGTTTCACGTCCTTGAAGAACTTATTCTTCTGTTGGGTCGACATGCCCTTCACAATGAATCCACCCGCGTGGTAATTTGCAAAGTCGGCAAACCACGGGGTTCTAGAATCTCCACGAAAGGTCACCATATTTAACGTCTCAAGAGGAAAACTTTCATTATCACTTAGGAACATTGACGTTTCATAACGGGGTTTTCCAATCTGGACAGATGATCGGGACTGCGAGGTTCTCGGCTCCTTAGTAGCAATAACTTTGAAATCAAATTCCTGAGGAGGAAACCCATCGGAATCAATCTTGCCCTTGGCTCCTTTTTTGCAAAGAGATACTTAAGGGCGGAATGGTCCGTATGCACTATGCTTTTGTTCATGATGAGGTAAGACCTGAATTTCTCGAAAGCATACACTATGGCAAGTAATTCTTTTTCAGTCGTAGTGTAGTTCGTTTGTGCTTCAATCAAGGTCTTACTAGCATAGTGGATAGGCCGAAAATGTTTCTCATGACGTTGCCCCAAAACTGCACCTATGGCGAAATCGCTTGCATCGCACATAAGCTCAAATGGAAGGTCCCAGTTTGGAGCAATCAAGATTGGAGCTTCCGTAAGTCTATCTTTCAATGTTTGGAAAGCTCGAATGCAGTCATCGGAAAAGATGAATGGAGTATTCTTCTCAAGGAGATGGGTCATTGGTCGGGATATTTTTGAGAAATCCTGAATGAACCGCCGGTAAAAACCGGCATGACCGAGAAAACTCCTAATTCCTTTGACGGTGGTGGGATGAGGTAATTTTGCAATGACATCGATTTTGGCTTTGTCAACCTCAATCCCTTTCTTAGAAATCTTATGGCCGAGGACAATGCCCTCTTTGACCATAAAATGGCTCTTCTCCCAGTTAAGACTTAAGTTGGTGTCTTCACACCTTTGAAGCATGTGGTCTAAACGGGAGAGGCAGTTTTGGAAAGAATTCCCAAAGACCGAGAAGTCGTCCATAAAGACTTCCATCGTCTTCTCAACCATGTCATGAAAGATTGCTAACATACATCGTTGAAACGTGCCTGGAGCATTGCATAAGCCGAAAGGCATGCGACGGTAGGCAAACGTTCCGTATGGGCAAGTAAAAGTAGTCTTTTCTTGATCACGGGGGTCAATGGGAATTTGGAAATACCCGGAGAAACCATCGAGGAAACAGTAGTATTCATTTCCTGCTAATCTCTCAAGCATTTGGTCCATGAACGGTAGAGGGAAGTGGTCTTTGCGGGTGGCTTCATTTAACTTACGATAGTCAATGCACACCCGCCATCCGGTAACCAAACGAGTTGGAATCAACTCATTTTCCTCGTTCACTACCACAGTCATTCCTCCCTTCTTTGGTACACAATGTACCGGGCTAACCCAGGGACTGTCGGAGATAGGGTAAAGATAAGTGCTTAATTACACATATCTTTTACCTCTGAAAACGAGCTTAAATGACCAAAAACAGACAAAAACTGCCAAATATATGTTTGTTTTGCATTTGTATTGTGCAGGAAGTGGATATCA
>BQNB010094782.1:0-10337 GCA_026074375.1 Tanacetum coccineum
TGAAAGAAAAATGTATTAAGTGTGTGAAATAATGAACAACCAACACCTTTTCCATAGCATGAAAAGGGTATTTATACTTCTTAAGTGATGTGTCTCGCGACTACTAGTTTTAAATTTATAACACGAATTACTAAATAAGCAAAGAACACACGGGCAAGTGTGACCCTTTCGTATGTTGCTAGCTTGGTGTGGTAAGCCAAGGTCGTTCATTGGGATTTGGGTGTTTTCGGTTATGAAGAATCTAAGTAACAATAAGCTATATGAAAATAGTAAAAAGGATGCCACAAGCCAAGATACCATATAAGCAACAATTAACACGGAAAAGATGATTAAGCAAATTCAATAAGTAAAAGACAACACTTATTTAGATTAATTCATAATACTTAGATTGTTCATATGAAGATGGTTTTGACAAATCGATTACAAGTTAAGAATATGATGGTGACAAATTCCAATATTTGATTCTAAAGCATATAACCCACGCGTATGATCATAAGACAATAAAATCAAGCATTAAGCCAAATCAAACAATTCAAGATTATGTTTATTTAATAAGTTTGATTCGCGGTTTGTTTTACAAACTTGTTAACAATCACACCCGAGTTTCATTGCATAATCAAGCCACTAAAAAATGGTCATACAATAGATAATCATCCATAGACAAAATGATTATAACTAGTTGATTGATGAAAACCCTTTCGACGTATGAAATCACAAACAACTAATCAAGCTTGATAAGTAATTGTTATGAAACTCAAGCACAAATGGATCTCAAACATAACATGAAATTAATCAAAACCATAGTCAAACATAAACAATCCTCATATGATAAACATCATCCAAACAAGCGTAACAAGAACTACTCCATGATTATTTCAACAAAAACCAAAGTATCAACAATCATAGCAATCTTAAACATTTTGGAAAGTAATTGAATAATACCATAATAGCAATCACAATTGGTGGTGAAAGGATTTAGAGCAACCCTTAAGCCTCTAATCGACTATACGCTTCGTACCAATCGAAAAATGATCCGTCACACCTTGCTTGATGTTCTTAAGCGCTCCTTTTGGATTTGGCAAAGGTTTAGAAGTCTTATGGGTTAGATAATAATGGTGAAATTCGTCATTGAGGGTAGAGGGTAGATTTTCTATGTGAAAAGTGAGTCTTGAGGCCTTTATTTATAGTAGAAATCAACCTTGGCCACCAAGCATAAGTCTTGGGCACAAAGTATCATGAATCTTCTAGAATTTTGAGTTATGAAGGGACTTGATCAGACTTAAGGCGGTTGGCACTTAAATTGGTGAGTTAATGAAACTTTGGAAAAGTCAGCGGAGCCTTTGCCAGGCGGCACGGGCTTCTGCTGGGCGGCTAGCCACACGAGCAAAAATCTATTTTTCTTGATTTTGCGTATTAGCTTCTCGTTTGAGTCGTGCTTGGTCGTGGGTCATTATACATCAATAAAACTTTATTTAAACTCTATCTTAGGCCTTGGAAGCTTGTATGATTGACTCTTTTGCTTTTGAAATGCTTCTTGAGCTTGTTCTTGATGTGAGATTCTTCGTACTTATACTAAACTTCGTTTTTACTTATTTTCTTCGTTTTTTTCTTGCTTCTCTTATACTTGGCTACAAATATACTTGCAAATACACTTTGGTACAATTAAGTAACAAAAGCATATAAAAATAGCCAAATATCATATACAAAAGTATGGATAACGCTACTAAAAACATACTCAATTTGAGCGTTATCACTAAGTGTGACGTGTGGGCATGAGGCTCATGGGCTTTTCATGGGCCTTGGGCTAAAAAGCCTACTTAAGTTCCAATAATAACTAAATGAGCTATCTAATGATATCTATGGAAGCGACCGACACTTTCATGTTCCTAACACAAGCTATGGTCATTACGAGTTCCAAGTAATGCCTTTTGGATTGACAAATGCACCGGCTATATTCATAAATTTAATGAATCGGGTGTGCAAGCCATTCTTGGATAAATTTTTTAGCGTGTTCATAGATGATATTTTGATATACTCAAGGAACAAGGTTGAACATGAAGGACATCTTAAGCAAATTCTGGAGTTGCTTAAGAAGGAAAAATTGTACGCTAAGTTTTTAAAGTGCGATTTTTGGCTTTCTAAGGTATAATTTCTCGGTCATGTGATTGATAGAGAAGGCATTCATGTGGACCCGGCTAAGATAGAATCAATTAGGGATTGAGCATCACCTAAGACTCCGACAGAGATTCGTTAATTTTTTGGTATTGCTGGTTATTACTGAAGGTTTATTGAAGGCTTTTCGAAGATTGCTAAACCTATGACCAAATTGACTCAGAAGAGCATGAAATTTGATTGGGGTGATAAGGAAGAGGCTGCATTTCAGACATTGAAGAAGTCATGTAGTGCACCGATTTTGGCATTGCCAGAAAGAAGTGAAAACTTCATGGTTTATTGTGATGCTTCTCACAAAGGGTTGGGCGCGGTGTTGATGCAAAAGGAGAGAGTCATAGCTTATGCATCCCGCCAACTCAAGATTCACGAGAAGAACTACACGACACATGATTTGGAGCTGGGAGCCGTGGTGTTCACTCTCAATATGTGGAGATATTATTTGTATGGCATGAAGTGCGTTGTGTTCACTGATCATAAGAGTTTGCAACATATTCTAGATCAGAAGGAGTTGAACATGAGACAACGTAGATGGTTAGAGTTGTTGAGTGATTACGATTGTGAGATTCGTTATCATCCAGGAAAAGCAAACGTGGTGGCGGATGCCTTGAGCCGAAAGGAACGGATCAAGCCACTACGAGTTTGAGCTTTGGTTATGACGGTTGATTTGAATATTCCTGTGGAAATTTTAAAGGCTCAAAATGAGGCAAGAAATAAGAAGAATTATGGAACCGAAGATTTGTGTGGTATGATTAAGAAGCTAGAGCCGCATGATGACAGAACGTTATGTTTGAATGGGAGAAGTTGGATACCTTGTCGTGGTAGCTTAAGGGATTTGATTATGCATGAGTCACATAAGTCAAAATACTCAATTCATCCTGGATCAGACAAGTTGTATCAAGATTTAAAGAAGCTGTATTGGTGGCCGAATATGAAGGCTGAGATTGCCACCTATGTCAGTAAGTGTTTGACATGTGCTAAGGTTAATGTTGAATACCAAAAACCATCCGGTTTATTGGTTCAACCTGTGATCCCAGTATGGAAGTTGGTATGTGCTTAATTACACATACCTTTGACCTAATAAAACGTGCATAAAAGACTAAAAACATACCAAAAATACATTGTATTTGTGTGTTTTGCATTTGTATTGTGCAGGTAACAGATATCAACAAAAAGGACAAAAATCAAGCCAAAACGGACAAAACCGAGCACGGAATGGAAAGAACGTGAAAAAGTCAAAGTCAACAAAGTCAAAGTCAAGAAAAAGTCAAAAGTTAAATACGAAGCCGAAAAACGAAGAAATCTTAAATGGACCAACCCACACCTATTTAATGGGTCGGGTCAGCCCATTAAGACTTTATCTAAGAGTCTTATAAGGTTGTATATTACTAAAGGCCCAAAGTCCAAGTTATAACTAAACCGACCCAACATTAAGCCCAACAACACTTAACTATAACACCCTTACACCTTTTACACCGTTAGTCCTTAAGGTTTTTCATAGTTAGTCCTTAAGGACTAACATGGTTAGTCCCTATACCCCTAACACCATTACCCCGTTACCCTGTTTACCCCAAAACATATAAAACCCAATTTTCCCGCCAAGACACTATTCATCGTCCCCCTCACCTCGACCTCTGCACCATCAAACAAAACCATCACTTTCCTATACAACCCCACATCACATGGACCAATATCCACCTTGGCAATCCCCTTTAACACCATTTGTCTAAAGAAGAAGACAAAGATTCTATGGCTATGATGATAGAACTTGGTGGCCAAGAAATTTGGATGGCTTGGATTGATTTTTAAACTCCTCTCACATAACAAACACAGATGCAAACCCTCTCACTAAAGAAGCACACTTTGAAGACCCAAGACTTGAAGAATTCTACTATAAATAGGGATTCTTGTAAGCCCTTTGGGGGAAAGAAGTTTTTAATCTAGTTTTCTTTTCAGCTTATATTAAGTTTTTTTTAGCTTATTGTACTTTATTTTAAAAGCTTTGTATTGTTCTTAAGTTTAATGAAAATTTAAGTTTTTATGTTAAATCCTGTTTTTAAGTTAATGCATTTTATGTTTTAAAAAGTTTGATAAGCTCACATAAGCTCTTTTTATATTTCACTTAAGCTGTTTTACTTAAGCACTATAAGTTTTACAATAACTTATAGTGTTTAAGTCTTTTCACTCAAAAATCACTCAAAAAAGCTATATGGATGATAAGCCAAACCTGGAAGGGCTTATAGGTTTTACCAACTTATCTTTGATAAGTTGGAGCTTGTAGACAAAGCTCTTAAGAACTTATTTGCCCTTGTTTAGAGCAAAGGGCTTTGTAAGTCTCCTCTTTTCATTTTTTAGCTTAAAATTGCTTATGACTTATTTACTGCTTATTGTTGCTTATTACTGCTTATTTATGCTTATTTAAGTTGATTATTGCTTATTGATGCTTGCTTGTTGTTTAAATCTCCTTTGTTTATGTTTTTCACAAATCTGCCTTATTTAGCTTTAAAACTGCTAATCTTGTTTGCTTATTTTTAATGCTTATCTTTGTGTTCTAAGTGCTTATTTGTCATTAATTTACTTTGTGCTTAATCTGTTTTGAGTTTGTTTAAGTTTTCTTAGCCTGTTATAAGCTTAAAATGGTTTTTCAATTTCTTAAGGGGTGTTTGGCACTAGCAGTATTAACATGAGTTAATACTGTTTGATGCCTTGTGTCCTTTAAGTAAACTTTGAAAAGCTCAAATTAAGCCTATAAGTCAGCTTAGATAAGTTTTCAAAGTTTAAAACTCATTTTTAAGGTTTCTAGTAGTTATGGTTTGAATCTGTGAGGTTTGAGCTTTATAGCTTAGCTTATTGGCTTAGGTTTTGATTAGGTGCTTATAATTTGTGTTTTCATGCTTGTTTATGCCTAAGAATGCAGTAGGATTAGAGTAGTTTAAGTGTGCAATTGTGGTTTGAGTTTTTGTCAAAATCTGTCAAGTTTCATAGTTGTTTTTTTTATTCAAGTGTTAAGTTCAAAAGCTTGAAAGGCCATTTTTAATCTTAAAAATTAAGTCAATTAAAGTTAGTTTTAATATTTGAAATTTCTTGCATAGACTCTTTAGTTATAGGTCTTTATCTGTTTTAGCTTAAATTGTAGTTTAGAGCTTATTTGGTTAGCTTAAAATAGGCATGCACTTTGCATTTTGTCTTTTTTTTTTTAAAAAAAACTCAGCATACACTGAGTGTCACAAGCTTTTTCATAATCCTTTTTAGTAGCTTATTTGTGTTTCAAACTCTTTTTTCTTTGCTGATTTAGATAGCTTTTTGGACAAGCTTTTCAGTGGTATGACCCATTAAGCCATAAGGATCCACTAACTAGCTTTAAAATAAGCTAGAAAATGTCTCTATAGGCTGTTTGGTTAGCAGGTTTGTCCAAATAGCTTATTTGCTTTCTAAGTTTTAAGCTGTTTGGGGGGGTTTGCTTATATTTGTTTTAGAATTGCTTATTAGGTGTAGTAGTATATCTGATTTAGCTTATTTTGATTCTACTTTAGCTTATCTAGTTTTTAAGAGCCAAAAAGTTAAGCAAATTGTCTTTTACTTTAGAATTTTTAGTTTAAAAAGCCTTTAAGTAATCTGTCATTTTAAGCTTAGTTTAGCATTGATTGAAAGTAATTGTGTTGTTGTGAGTTGTCTTTTGTGTGTTTTATGTCTTGAAACTATACGGAATTTTACAATTCTTGATTAAATCGGGAAAGCAAATAAATGTTTCACGGGATTTTACAAATCAAAGAGATAAACCGTATATTTTATGTTAGCAAATTTGTATGTTTTAACTTTAGCCCAAGTGAAGTTTCAAATTTGGTTTTCAAAGGAAAACTACTAATTAGGTTGCCAAATAAAAACTGCTAATCCGGTTGACAAAGAAAGCTGCGTATCCGGTCAACAAAGAAAGCTGCGAATTCGGTTGTCAAAGCAAGCTGCAAATCTGGTTGTCAAAGCAAGCTGCGAATCCGGTTGTCAAAGCAAGCTGAAAATCCGGTTGACACTACAAACTGCTAATCCGGTTGAACAAGCAAACTGCTAATTCGGTTGAACAAGCAAACTGCTAATTCGGTTGTCAAGGCAAACTGCTAATCCGGTTGACACTACAAACTGCTAATTCGGTTGAACAAGCAAACTGCTAATTCGGTTTAACAAGCAAACTGCTAATTCGGTTGACAAAGGAAATCTGCTAATTCAGTTGACAAAGGAAATCTGCTAATTTGGTTGACAAAGGAAATCTGCGAATCCGGTTGACCTTTGAGCTGCAAATCCGGTTATACCTTTGAGTTGCGAATCCGGTTTAAACCTTTGAGCTACGAATCCGGTTGAACATTTGAGCTACGAATCCGGTTTAACCTTTGAGCTGCGAATCCGGTTACACCTTTGAGCTGCTAATTCGGTTACGATACATAAAATCTCAAAAACACAAAAAGACTAACTTTTGATTGTTTTTTCCTAAATTTTCTTGTACAACTAGTATTACTAAGCCTATAGGTATCTTAAAAATGCAAACTTTATGGTTATTAAGCCAAAAAATTTGAAATCAAGATTTGTACTTTTTAAAGCTTTTCGAATACAAAAGATGAACAAAAGTGGTGTTTTTCTTGAATCTAAGCATGTACACCTATATCCTTAAGATACTAGATCAGATTTACCAAGGTAAATAATCCTTTAGTGTACGCAAGAGCTTCGAAAACAAAGAAAGAACAAGAAGAAGGCGTACAGTTTAAAGGAAAAACGAACAAAAAAACAAACACAAAACTAAACAAATCACTCCATGGCACTTGATACTAATTGAATGATATCTAATAACATACAAGGTTAGAGAAAGAGAGGTGGATTTAGAGAGAGAGTAGTTGGATGAACACTTTTAGAGAGAGAAAGTAAACATAAGAGAGAAATGCATAAATGTGTGAAACAAATAAACAACCAACACCCTCTCCAAGGCATGGAGAGGGTATTTATACCCTAAGTATGGACATCAAGGCTTGGGGCTTGACACGTCTCCGAATACGCTATACGTAAATATATATAGTATATAAGGATTATATCAAATAATAGTATATTAAGTATTTTCCGTCGGGTTCGAGAAACAAACTTTTAACCAAAGTTGTCTCAAAAACCTCCCGGGTCGTTTTCCCTCGACGAAGTGCGAATTGAGAATCGGTTAAGTCCGTGATCGCGCGTTTTGAATGGTTTTAAATATTTTTGATTTGGGTTTTCTAAATCCTACTAAATATAAATGACAAGTAGATAAATGCACGAAAACAAGTAAACAAGAAATGAAAATTAAACACTTAAGCATTAAAACGTAAACGGGAATTAAAGAAACACAACAATTAAAACCTAAATTAAACCTAAAAATGATTTTTTAAACTTTTCCTAATCCTAATTACTAACTTGTAAGAAAAAGCTAAGGAAATCCTAAACCGAGGGTGCGTAAAGTTAAAAACGAAGTAAACGAGAACGGGAATCAAATCCCGTTCTTTAAAAAAATGCAATACTTAATTTTTAACCCTACGAGAGTAGATTTAAATCCTAAGCCTACAATATGATAAAAGAAAATTTTATAAAAAAGAATTTTATTTTTTTGATTATTTTTCTATTTTTTATGTTTTTTTAAAGTTTATAACAAAATTAATTCACGAAAAATATAAAACTCTAAGCTAAAAATCCTAGAAAATCTCTAAAAGTAGCTAAGGATATGTAGAATGCAGGAAAAATGAAAAATCCTAAATTGCTTAACCAAATAAGCCGGGAAAAAGCAAATAAGCACACGAAGTGCTTATTATAAAAAGAACTCGAAAAAGTCTATAAAAGATTTGAAGATGCACCTTGAGACGTAAAAGTCCCAAGGGCGCAGTGGTTTGTGTGTGTTGTGTTGAGTGTTATAAAAGGTTGAGGAGGGTTGAGGTCCAGGGTTCGAGCCTTGCTCACCCTGGATTTCCCCTCTTTTCTTTTTTATTTTTTTGCAAAAACTTTAAAAAAACAAAGTTGTAAAACAGCTTATAAGGAACATTTTTCATAAAAGAAACTTTTTGTAAAAACTTATGAATAAGCTAGAAAACAGCTTATTAAATCAGACAGATTGCACTAAACATTTTTGGCTTTTTTAACAAAGCTTAAGAATACAAATAAACTAAAATAAGGCGCTAAGAACCCTATACAAATAGCTATTAACTACCCTTAATATTAACCTAATAAGCAAGTGAGACACAAATTAAGCAAAAACTACAAGCTATAAGCTGAAAAATCAAATAAGCACTTTAGCATACAACTGCAAACCAAACAGTCCAAACTAGCAACTTTGAGCTTATTCTTAAGCATGCAAACAGAACCTTATGGTTATGAGACTTGAAAATCTCAAAAGATTAACCTTTAAGTTATTTAAAACAGCATTTGAAAATTATTTTGAAATCTATATAAGCTAAGAAAAAGCTAGTTGAAAAAAGCTATTTATGCAGAATACACTATTTTTGGTTTTTTTTATGAAAAGACAAAAGACAGATTTATAGACTAAAAACAGGTGGACAAATAAGCTAGTTATTATAAAATAAGCTCAAATAGATACATTTTGGCCTATAAACTAATTGTGCACAAATTTTGAAAAGTTAATTCCCCTACAATTAAATTTTCTGATTTTTCAGCTAGAAAAAGCCCTATATTGCCCTTTTACTCTTCTGATGCAGTTGACAAGTTAATAACCAAAACTTAAAACCAAAAGTGCAGGCCTAAGGACTTTCTTCTAACACTTTTAAAACAACTAAATAAGAACCATTGAAGCAACAAACACAACTAGAACTGATTTGATCTTAAAATTCAAATAAACTTGATCTTATAATCACAGATTCAAACCAGCAATTAACAAACTTGATAAAAACTAGATTAATCCTAACTTATACCTTAAATCCTAGATATCAAACCTTAATATGAGATTTAAACTAAGATTAAAGGAACAAATAGCATTTGATAGTTAGTGCTGTCATTAGCCAAACACCCCTTTAAGTAATTTAAATTCATATTAAGCTAATGATATTGAGATTTAAAGCACAAATTCTTAATACCAGATAGTAATAAGCTACTAACAATCCTAATGAGCAAATTTAAGCTACTAAATAAGCAGAATCTATGTAGATTTTATGACAGAAAATTAACTACCACTTAAAAACTAAGCAATATTCAAAGACAGATATTCAAAGGCTTAAATCTAAATGAAATAAACATATAAAAGACATAATAAGCATAATTAAAGCAGTAATAAGCACTAATAAACTAATTGATAAACAGAACAGATTAACAAAAATAATAAGCAGATTTGATATGAAAAATTTGAGAATACCTTAACTCCTTGCTCAAAACAGGAGTATTAAATCCTATTAAGCATCTAACCTACCCAGCTTATTCAATAAGCATTCTAAAATCCCATAAGCTCTTCCAATTCTAGCTTATCTTCTAGCTTATCAATTTCATTTTCAAACTGTCAAATCAACTAGTGAGCTCAGATAAGTTTTGTAAAAGCTTATTTGAACTTATTAAGGCTTTTGAGGAGAGTATGAGCTTAATGTAGTTTATCTGGAAAACTTAATCAAAGATGCTTATTTAGAATTAAAAGGTAAAACAGGAATTGAAGAACACTTATTTAAAATAAACTGAATTTTATTAAAACTTAAGCTGTTACAATACTTTGAAAAGAAATTACATGAAATAAGCTAACACTGAATAAGCTACCTAAATTAAGCTACTCCTATTCCTACTTCTAGATACTCATTTCTGTGTGTTGATGCTTCTTTATATAGCCTTCAAAGGATGATTCTAGATCCAGGGACGCTCCCCCCTCTTCTCATCTCGACCATTTATTCATAACTGCCTTCTAATTACTTTGATCCAAGCCGTCCATTTGTCACCATGTATCACAACCAATTAGTGAGCTCGGGATCGCCAACGTGTCATTCCCTTGTGTCAGAGGTGTCAGCCATAGCTTCTAGAAGGGTTATCTTTTATTTAAAGAGGGTAATTTGAGGTCTAGTAAAACTTGGGAACGACGGTGAACAGTGAAACTGTTCCTGCTTTTTTTTTCTTTTCTATTTCTGTTTGACCGAGTCTTATTAAGGGTTTAACTTTGAGCTTTGTTATATATTTGCCAT